>JAHBCN010004413.1:0-64263 GCA_019359885.1 Listronotus oregonensis
ACTTTTGTATAGCACTCTTTTTTGCATTACTTTCGACTTTTAAACTATTTAAAGTCTCATTTTAGCAGAGCCACCATGTAAAATCATTTAAAACAATTTCAGAAACGCAATATATTTTTTTTCTCATTTTATACACTCTGTTTTGTTGGGTCTTTCAATATATTTATAGATGGCGTTTCTGAATATCATCAATAACAACAAACTGTCAAACTTTTTCTATCATTACTTATATAGTACTGCCAAAAATGATACAAACACTACAAGAAAAAAACATTCTTTTCCAAAAACGTATCCAAAGTTGCATTGATGTATAAAATTTATTTGAATATCACATCATGATATTCCACATTTTCCAAAAAAAAGTAGATTACCAATTACATCTTAAAAATAACACCCATTTTATTCTATACATGTTTTTGAGGTTATTATAAACAAAATTGTATTGGCAACATTGTACTGACCACTGAAATATTTACTGGATACAATTAGCTGCAATTTTAAAAAGAGATTTTACTCTTATATTATGCATGTAGGCCAAGAGCTGTAAAATATACTGAAAGTATTAAGTTACCTGACAAAAATGTTTTTACAGTTTGAACTTTTTTTTGGTACTTTTTGCCTTAGTTTTTTATTTGAGCACGCTGAACTTTTTGGTTTTCCAATTGCTAAATTTTTTCCTTTATGGACTATGGCAGGACTATTTTTTGCAGCTGCCGAATTTTGCAAATATTTAGTGATTTTTAAAGTCCCCTTTTAAAACATTTGACACTATATTAACTTCACCTAAAAATCCTCAAGCCTGGGTTAAAATATTAATAAAAATTAATTTGTTCGGTTAGTTCTTGATTACTTTATTCTTA
The DNA here is from genome assembly GCA_019359885.1 of Listronotus oregonensis. Taxonomy (NCBI): domain Eukaryota; kingdom Metazoa; phylum Arthropoda; class Insecta; order Coleoptera; family Curculionidae; genus Listronotus; species Listronotus oregonensis. Next base: position 861 of record JAHBCN010004413.1, read on the forward strand.
AGAAGTTTAGAAATAAATAAGTTATTTACAATGTTCAGTAATCTGGTAATCCTAATTAAAAATGCATTTTTGCACAGAAAAATGAAATTAAAATTCGAAAAACACTGTTTTTTTAATGTAGCTATAACCAACTCACTTATTTTCATATTAAGGCAGCCCTAACTTTAGTATATTTTTAAATGGAAAATAAAGAAATTATTTTGTTTCATAATAATGTGAGTAAAAAATCACTTTTTTCAGACCATGTTTTCTTATCTTTATCACTAACAAATAAGTGAAAGAAAACATTATATTAAAATATTGCTGTTTTTAAAAGACGTTCAATAAAGTCAAATGTCAAACAAATTGCAGCAATAACTTTCAAAAATAAAAATTACATGCAAGAAAAACTGCAGCTAGAATAATTTGACACAAGAAAACTTTCACATTGTAAAAACATTTAAAAATGCTGTTCAGTACTACCTTCACAATAGAGAACTTTTTCCAGCCTAAACTGCTGCCTTTTAAAACAAAACATAAATTATTTCTCAATCATTGCCAAATATAAAATGCAAATTATTTTAAAATATTGCCGTTTTTTATTTGTCGGATTTAGTGATTGATAAATAATTGACCGTCTAGTGCTAAAGGTAACTGTTTAAATTAAAATTCTATTAGCTCAGACTTCAGAAATGTCATCCGACCATTTAATTTGCGATCGTAAGCAGAAACTAATGAAAAATTGATGAATGGCTACTGTCTATTTGGACCTATGGGAGACATTTTCTTTACTTGTTTTTGCTCTCGTCACTCTCCAATTAATATGTCCCGATTATGGAGCTATTTAATAATATATTTAATTAATACAAAATAATAAACCGATCAAATTATTAGTGAAGTTAAATGACAAGTCTGCCAACTTTTGCAAAGTACCAAATGCACCACTTTCTATATATTGCAGATTAAATAGGCAGTTGGTAATTTACTTTTCTTTATAGAATTGTTAAACAGTCATCGGATAAAAATTATACCTTTTCCCATAAACTAATCAATAATATCAAAATCTAACAAGGTCCAAAAACATCATTTTAATATCACATCACGATATTTTCTCTAATAAGTTCCCTTATTACATAGAACTTATAAACGAGGGACCCTGCACAACAGAGCATAGACACTTTGAAAGTCACTTTACGGCGCTAACACTTATTTTTATTATCACATATAATAAAATTTTATAAACAGTTTTTCCGTTGTCGCACGGCAAACTTCCACTAACTGGCTCGATTGCCCTTCGACTGCCACCTTCGCGGCCACGGCAGCGGCCAGTCAAACTTATTTGGAATCGGAGCCCCCACGTTGCCTTCGAAGTAGAGGAACAGCGCGAACCACCATGTGCGACTAAGGAGATTATTCGAGGAAAATTGCTGCAAAAATGAAAGAATTTAAATATTATGCTATGATTTGTTTATTTTGATTGTTACTTAATGGAAAACCATAGTCACTAAATTTATTAAAATAAAACATGTTTGGTTTTGAACATTCCACTTATATTTACAACATGGGACATAATATGTTCCGCTAACATTGTAGCTTCTTCAGACTAGTCATTTAAAATATTAAAAAATGAACATTAAGAAATTTTACATTTGTCTAGGTAGTGTCTAACTATGTTCAAAGAGATTTGGGTTTTTTATTTTATCTAGTATATCGTATATCCAACAAACTCAAGGACGCCAGTTTGTAGGAAGGCTGTTTGGTATAGGGATCTGTTTATTTTTGTTTTGGAAAAACGTAAACAAATTGCCGGATCTCAAAAATTAAAATCAGGAAATTATATTTAAAATGTAATAAAATTATTTAAAAATAATGGTTTTTGTGTTAGTATAGGCAACATCGATTTAAATATAAACATTTATTGATATGACAGTTCCAAGATCCGATTGCACCGGCAACAAGGTTGATTTGGACAGCTGCTGTATTCGTTTGATAAAAAAATAATATTATATCTTTCTATTAGGTTGTATTATTTAATAACACGTTTTTTAAAGTGACCCGATCAGCATCAGTCGAATTGAGCATCTAAAGTAAATGACATATCTTGTCACTTCAGATAATAAACAAAAATAGTTTTCTGGCTTCAAAAATAATTTTTAACAATAAAGAATTACCAATTTATAAAAATGTTATTTATGGTGCAATTCCATAAACATAAAAAAAGTTAATATTTCTAGTGTGATGTTTTTCAGTGAGTTTAATCAACTTGCCGGCGCAGTGTGTTTACAAGAATTCTCCTGCCTTGCCCCTTTGATCATAATAATGCCAAACAATGTTTGTTTACTTTATTTCTATTCAAGAATTCGTTGAGTTTATCTGTTTTTTACAATTATTTGCTAAAAAGGTTCAAATTGGTGAATTATTAACATCTAGTTAATTGTTCAAATTTAGGATTATTATAATTATTTAATAAAATTTTTAATGATTCCAAAAAACAATTTTTTTAAATTTTATTAGCCCTCTGTAAGTCATGGGTGGAATTCTTTTTATTTTCATAAAAACTGTTATTTTGCTCTAAAATTATCTGCTCAAAAGTCATGAGTTTAAAAGCATTGCTTGAAATTGTGGTCTTAGTTTTAAGAAAAATAAAAAAAGATCAAAATAAGATCATGGAAAAATTGGGTGTATACAAATTAACCTGTGGAAAAATGACCCAAAATAGGTTATACAGGTAGAGCTTTGAACAAAGAGTTTCAGAAAATAAGAAAATAAAAAAAAATTTACTTATGCTTTACATTTCATAGAACATAGTCATACCTTCAATGAAAATCACGAAAACAGTTTCAGTCATAAAAGTGGAATTTTAAAATTTTGAATAAATTTAGTCATAAATTAGTTTTTTAGTTATTGGCAGCAAGTGGAGTGTAGGGTGGGGACAGCTGAATCGATTGCAGCGCTCGCTGTGGTAAAATTTTCGTTAAATCATGCTTAATTTAAATGTAAACAATTAGATAAAAATATTAAAAATGGTGCATAATAGTTGTTGTGTAGTTGAATGTAATAATACTGGCAGAAATAGTAACTGCAAATTTTATACATTTCCAACTGCTAGTTGGAAATTAGAAAAAATGAAAAAATGGATAAATGCACGCCGACAAAAGATGTTAAATTCAAATTTCCCGCTTAGCCGAATGACTTTCGGGTTTCGGACTTAGCCGAACAACTTTCGAATTTGACGTAACAAGAAGAAAAACTTACTCGTTTCTTGCCGTGTACCGTTTGTTCCTGTCTTTTCATGAAGTGTTTTAATGATTTGCGATTTTAAAAAGAAAAAGGTTCTTTTTAATAGACTAAGTGTCTGCAGAACTGACTTTAGTGTCTGTGTAGTCTTCTGTGATTGTAGATAGAGAAAATGGCTATAAAGCCTTCAAGTAAGTAAAGTATTTATTAGTGTTAAGTAAATTGGACAAGCCCTAGACTCGTCAGTTTGTCAGGTGATTTTTTACTTATCAAACCAATTGCCGATTTTTGTCGGAGTGTGCAGTCCATGCCAGTGTGTAAATACAATTATTATAGTAGTTTAAATGCACTGGGTAATAACTATGAGTAGGTTTCTTAGTTCCTCAAAGACGATATGTCATAGCTCTCTACCTATCCCATATTGCAAATAAAAAAAAATATGTAAATAGCAAACTTACTTTAAGGTTGGAATTATTTGCTAAGGTATGGTAGATCCAAAATATCCTAGTAGTAACATAGTATGCTATAATGACATCAACTGTGTAGTGTCCGTGAGACAACTGCAACATTATTATACCTATGACACCAAGAATCCAGTAAAGCCAATGGATAAATCTTAGAAGGTAGAATTTTTTAGGTGTATCTGAAAAAAAAAACATTACATGTAAAAAAATACAGAAACATGTAAGTATTTCTCGTAATTTTTTGCACTTGTCTGTCTGATCGATTGGAAAAATAAATAAAGCTGCGCTTTATCATTAAGAGCGATAATTTACTTTTTTGTTTTAGGTTTATTTTGTTAATGCAGTGCTTTTTAATAGGTTAATCCACATGCGTCATTCAGAAAACAAGCAACTTGTAGCTTCAAACTTATTTCAATGTTAACCAGCCTATTTCTTATTGCTTATTAGACTTTTTTAATTAAATACATCTATCTTGATATCCTAGAAATGGTAGTGCTTAACATCCACAGATAGTGAAAAAACCCATTGTTGCCTATCCTAATAACTAGGTTGTTCAATAAGTTTTTTCTTTAGATAAGAAAATCACAAATGAATTCCATTCCTAAAAGAGAATCCAGAACAATATCCAAATACGCTTCCACAGATGCTATTACCTATCTCTTCTTTGATGTAAATCGTTTCACACGCAAGAATTTTTTGAGATGTGAGAACAGCCTGAAGTCTGATGGAGCTAAATCTGGCGAACAGGATGGATGTTACAATAATTCATACTGATTTTCGCGATAGTTTTTTGAGCTGTGTGAAGGGGTGTGTTGTCTTGATGAAAAATGTTTTTTCTTCTGCAAACCAGATATTTTCTTACAAATTTTTACATCCAGCTCGTCCAAAAGGCTACAATAATAATCTAAATTTACGGTATGGTCAGTTTGAAGGTAATCAAATTCCTTTTTTATCCGAAGAAACTGATGCTTTCTTGGCTGATATCTGGATCCCTAACCGAATCCAGCCGAAGTACTGGGTTCACACCAATCCTTAGTCTCTTGTACCAATTCAGGATTATGGTGGTAGACTCAAGTCCTATCCACAGTGATGAAACTATGCACAAAATCATTTTTATTATGTCTGAAACGTTTTAAATGTTGCTGAGAAAGTGGCATTTCAATGTTTTTGTTTCATTGTTAGAAAAGGTAACACCCATTGAGTACACAGCTTTCTAAAACCTAAACTTAAGAGAAAATATTGCAGACACTGCCTAATGAAATTCCTAGGGCGTTTACTAAATCTCTTAGGTTAATCGACAAATCTTCTAAAACCGTATCATGTATTTTGGCTACAATTTCTTGTGTTGGTGCACGTTTTAAACATTCTTCATGTAAATTGTCTCCAAAACTTGAACACTCTTCAATTTAGAAACTCATCTTTCTACTGTTCTAACGGAAGATGAAGAGCTCTAATACACTTTTAAAAATAATTCTTCATGAATTTTTTTTGGTACTACATCTTCCGAAAACAAGAGTTTTATCACTGCATGATATTTAATTTTCATATTATAAAAAAACCAAATAAAATTTTGAACAGCTGCTAATATACAAATGAGTTGACAGATCCACATGAAACTTTGCACGTGTTCATAAAAAAGTACTACCATTTATAGTAAAATAAATCGACAAAACGTAATAGCGCCATATAAGATTTTTAAGCAAAAGGAAAGAGCACATCTTCCACATATGCAGACCAGTTCTCTTTAAGAATGAGCTACAGTTTTTACTGAAGAAAATATATTAAAAAAAGAGTCACAGATTTGGTACTTACATTCAGAAATAATCAAATAACTAAAGACTAAGACGACGGTATGTCCGCTATAAATAAAGTCGCAAAAGTGTTTTTCCCCATTCACGGAGAGTCAAAACCCTCAAGTGCAACACTCGTTTGGCAACAGGGGCGCGTTTCGTTGGATTTGGCGAGCAAGGGGAAAAGCCCTGCTGGCCAGAGGCAAACGGTGACGTCCCAAAGTTCATAGCTCGGTACATGTGGGAGGAGGGGGACGATTTTAAAGGAAATATCCGTCTGAATACTATAAATCTGAAAAGAAAAAAAAACATATTGGTATGATTAGCTTTAAAAATGGGCAAACATTAACATGCAAACACTTCATTCTGGTGCCGAATTGTTCCATAGACTCCCGATAGTATGTAATAAAAGTTACACTAATTTGGTAGTTTTTTGCAAATATCTTGAAAACTATGCATTTTAGAACAAAAACTATTTTATTAAAAAATAATGTACCGGGTGTCCCAATAAGAAAGGACGCCGGCAGTATATCGGAAACCATTTATCGCACAGCGTTGGGGGAAACATATTTTTAGTAAAAGTGGTCAAGAGAAATAGCTGAAAATTATTTTCAAGTTGCTAAAGCTACCGCAACGGTAAATTAAAAAACCCATTTTTCTCCAAAATTAATTAGTATTAGGTACAATTTTGATGAATAATTAATAAAGATATTGTTGATTTATTTATATTATTTATGATAATTCCTATTTTTCCCAACAAATCTTGAAAATTTAAAGAAAGGGGTTTTAAACCCTCTACATCTCCTGAACCGTTTTCTTTGGCATGTTTTGTCAGGATCTTTTTTGTTTATGTCCTTCCCAAGGGCCCCGTACCAGTGGGGGAGTCAGGGGGTAAAGAACCCCCCAGTACAAAGAAAAAAAACTAAAATAAAAATACTACTCAAGTGATAATTTTGGTAATGCTAGGTCTTGGGGGGAAAAACAAAACACGAAAGGCTTCCCAATTAATTTTGTCTGTACCCTTTTAAAGTAGCCCGGACAGCGATGTTCAGTTTAGTTCGACAGTATCTAGTTGCAGCGGACCGAGGTTTACAATCGGTTGCATTATATTTTTTAAATATTTAAAAGGGTGGAAAAAAAGGTCGCACCTATTTTGGTTCTCCTGTAAAATTGGAAAAGCAGCAGACACGTCAATTTTGAATTCTAGTCTCTTCATCTATGTACAATGACAGGGTTTAAAAAAGATAATGCGTTATCTTTAGATTTTAATGAAAAAACCCAAATTTTAAAAATTTGATTCTCTTAAAGTTTTTTTGTAATGTTAGTAAAAATTTTACCCATTTAAGTCCGAGCCCTTTTTAGTTTATAATAAAAATTCAAAATTAAGTTTATAATAAAAAAAATATATTTAAAAAAAAAATAAATGGTTCCAAAATTTTAAATTTACTTTAAAAATTAAAAAAATCTTTGAAAAAAAAAAAAAAAATATAGTCTAATTAAAGTTAAGTAAAAAAAATTTTCTATAAAGAAAAATAGGTCAATGTGGACATAATGCTAAATGGGTGTCAATTTACTCATGCAAATAAAGATTTTCTTCGAATCATTCTCATTTTTTAGCATGTTTTTGGAGTTATTTCTTCCGTTCAGCGTAATCCGCTCCCGAAAATCTTTGGGAAGAAAGCTCTTAATCTAAACTTTACTTTTTAACCAAAGAAGATAATCTGGGGCTTACGTCGGAGATCTCGGCGGCAACTCAATGGGGCCTCGTCTGGTCACTGATTTTTGGAAATGGGGGGTGAAAAAATGTCGTACTGAAGCTACAAGTGCGGTGGTGCACCATCTTGTTAATGAATATTTTCATTATATAAAAAAAAATTTTTATTATTTCGTAATCGTGGCTCTATTGTATTTTCACATGTCAAAATCGTCTTGCCCGTCAAGATTCAAAAAAGGAAAGTCCTACAAATGATTTACGAAAATGCCGGCCCCACTTTTTTTTTAGGAGTTTGCGGTGGACCTCTCCGAAACAAATGTGTAAGTCACCAATATCGACAATTATGTCTATTTACAAACCCTGTAAATAGAACGTACACTCATCGACTAAATATTAAATAACAGATTTGCTTTGTTGATTAAAAGTTGGAAAATTGCAAAACTCCAACCTTCTAAAAAAAAAAACGCCCCTTTATTCCCAATTAATTGCCTGTCCCCCAAGTGCTTTTTTTGGTGTTGTCAAGTCTCGTGTTCCCCCCACTGTATTTCTGCGGCTTTAATTTTTTAACTAATCGATTTTTAGGCCATAACGGCGAATATTTAGACACAGATCCCGTTTCTAATTTTTCATTAATAACCACATACTTTTGTAATACTTTTTAATATTTTTACCTTGAACTGAATAAATCATTTTTTCAATATTTATCCCTAGGTTAGTTAACAATTTCAAATCAAAGACATTTTTCCCTATGACATACGAGCCTTGGGGATAAAAAATTTCTTGATGGCACCCACGTTATTATATTTTTAAAATTGAATTATCAATATTGATTAGTTGTCATTTTAATATCAATTAACAAGTCACAACGATTAATACTAGGTATAAACTTTTTAACAAAGTTACTAAAACGTCATAGAATCTAAAAATTTTTTTAAAATGGGGTTTTCATTTAAAAAACTTAGTGTCATCAATATCTTATTTTTGAACCACCCTGTATGTACGGCTGTAGATAAAAAAACTCCCCTAGAATCAAATTGACGTGTCTGACAAAAGTCTAACCCCCAAATTATTCCTCTATTCTGGCTTTAAACTTTTATATTTTAGTATTAAACAATTTCTTAGCTAAATATAGTTTTGAAAGATATTGCCAAATCTGCATTTTATATTCACACCTCTCCTAACCCGACGCTCAAAGTAGTGTAACTTTTTATTACGCACTACGGAGTGATTTGAAGAGGGAATTTTTTTTTTCGATGTCGAGGTTTAGATCAAATTGCATTGTACAATATGTAGAATTTAATAAGTCTGTAACTAAGAATAAATTTTAACTCTAAATGTTAATTTTTTTAGTTTATTTTGTGAGTTTAGTAGCATTTTAGGTTTTTCCTTTAATTTTTAGGGATAAGTTCCTAATTATTCTCTAATTTTAATCCTTTTTCTTACCTATGTTTATGAAAAATCATAGCTATCATACAAGAATTTACACAAAATATTATTATATACTCTGAGACATCAAGCGCCCAGTCGTATGCAGGTACATTATCAAGGAACACATCGGGAAGGGGGCCGTAGACCTCTCTCTCTGGGACACGGTCGTGGACTAGACTGAGCGCTGTCAAGGTCAGGACGAAGTTGAAACACATGATTATAAAGGCTGAAACAAAAAAGTAATTAATAATCAGTAGAACTAACAAAAATAAAGGTTTTTGAGTTTTTACACATTTTTTATAAACATTATTATTGTCTTTAATTTTAAATGTTATTTTTTTCGTAATATGCAAGTTGAAAGAGTTAATTCAAGAATATCTTTTTTCATGTAAAACTAATTAGAAAATAATATTATGCCCCAAATTATCATTAATTAATATTAATACCAAAAAAGTTACGACCATATAATGGTAAAAAATACAGAAAATTACCCGAAGATACGCCACTGGTCCATAATAGACAAGAGTTTATCATCAGAAGGGGTATTTGGGTCAATATTTTAAAAAGTTTCATTCAAATCAAAAAACCTGATATGAAAAAAACGAATCCTAAATCTTAAATTTTTTTCACATCCTGTATTTTAAAAATTGGGTTGTTTGGGACCAATGTTTATATTACATTTTTGTCTTATTTTTGGCCAAGAATCGTCCATTAAGCGATGTATTTGAATCACCCTAGATACTGCCATTTGATAAGCTAATCGAACAGATAAATATTGCTTTAGAAGATAATTTGACTTTGTATTTCGCACATGAAGAAAAGTTCGAATATTAAGATTGTGAAGAAAAGAAAATTACACAAGGCGACATAACTTTTGTAACATCGATAAGATTGCTTATTTTGTGTTTCATTTAGGAAGTTATTAAAACATTTTTTTTTCCAGAAATGGCCTAGCACGTCCCATTTTCAAGTACCTGCTTCTCTTTTATATAATGCTATCTTTGGAATCATTTTTACCTGCCTTAGGACCGGAAAGTACAACAAGACCGCAGAGGGGTTATTTTCACAGTATTGTACGAACCTTTAAGAGTTTCATTGTTTTCTGCAGTTTAGTTGGTTTCTCTCTCGTTTATAGTACAGTAAAGTGTTTAAGTTGATTTTGATATAAAATGGCAAGTTCGAGTCGTCGATGTAGAAAAAAGCCAGCCGATAAGTTTTGTTATATATGTGGACGATTTATTACAAAGTCCCAAGCTAGATCTATATCTAAGAAAGTCAAAAAACCCATTTTTTATATTTTAAGTGCAAATTTGGGCTCCTTATGTTTGTTGTGGGTGTTGTCACGTAAATTTAGTGCATTGGATGTATCGCAAGAAAATTCTATGCCGTTTGCTGTTCCTATGATGTGGAGAGAAACTACTGACCATGTAAGTGATTGCTACTTTTGCATCACTAAAACAGAAGGGATTTCAAAGAAATGGAGACGAAAAAGAGTATCCAAATTCACCTTCTGCGCTAAGGCCAGTTCTTCATTGCCAGGAACTACCGGTACCGAAAGCGCCTTTAAACCTGGACATCGAGTTCCCAGTGTTCTAATTCTTCATCAGAATCTGATACACAACTTCCTGGAAACACCAGTTGTGAACATTTTTACCAACTACCAGTGAACCTCACTTAATAACTCAGAATGAATTAAATGGCTTCGTAAGTAACTAGGATTGTCAAAACATAAATCGGAACTTCTTGGTTCCAGACTTCAACAGTGGAACTTGTTAGATTAAAAAGCAAGTATTTCACTTTACCGAAAACGGAATGTAACATTATCAAGCTTTTTTAAAATGGAAGTCTCTGTTGTGATATTGATGATTTAATGAATGAGCTTAACAATGAAAGAAACCTATGACAACTTAGCAACCATATTAAATTGTGTTAAATATTTAAATATGAAAAGTATCAGTGTGGAGATTTAAAAATCATAGGTATCTTGCCTGGACTTCAAGGGGGTTTACAAAGTATTGCTTTTTTTGTGTCTGTAGGACAGTAGGGCAACAAAAGAACACTACAGTGAAAAGGATGGGCCTCATAGAACTTCTTTTAAACCTGGTACTTCAAACATTAAATATGCCCCCCTTGTTAACCCAAAAAAGGTGCTACCCCCGCCTCACCATATTAAGCTTGGACTCATAAAAACTTTGTCAAAGCCATGATTAAAGAAAAATGGTTTCATCACTAAGAAGTAATATTTCCTCACTAAATGATGCAAAAATTAAAAGAAAGAAATTTATTGGGTCTAAATAAGGAAGATCTAGATAAATCTTTTCAAGAACAATTAAATGAAAAATTGGCACGCTTGGACGTTTTTGTACGTGTAGTGAAAGGTTATAGGCAACAAGAAGATGAAGACTATAAGCCTCATAGATGAACTGTTGAAACCTAGGAAATATAGGGTGTCAGCATGTCCCCAAAAAACATTTTTGCATCTCCATTTAATTTTTATCAGGGAAAAAATTTGGATGCAGTACGCGACTAAACAAGGAAAGAAGTTTCACCAGGATATCAAGACGATGAAAATAAGATACCAGGGACGCTGGAACCCATCTATGTTGGCGACTACTGTTGATTTTTAAAAGGGATGATGCTACAGAACACAAAATAAAAATGTTAAAGTTTTTGTCGCTGCATCATATCTCGTGCAATATATTTTTTATTCACATAACAACAAATCCTCAGTAATGTTTTTGCATAGATTCCACATGCTTTATATGTTTATTATTAAATAAATCCATTAGATTGTAAAAATATGTCGTCTCCTCTTTTTTCTCCTTATAACAAAAAAAAAAAAAAAAAAAACTGTACGTGTTACAGTAACTAGCTTATCATTTTCGCATTTAGGACACAAACAAACCTATTTTCATCAATGTTACTTTACAAAAATTTAAATTTGTTGACTTGTGTAATTTACATAAGGTAGTTAAACGACATGTTGTGTCTAAAGTTCACTTGTAACGGGTTTGCGAAAAATAATAGAAGAATTGAATTACATTATAAATAGGTAAGTTTTAATGAATTGTTTCCCTATATCACTTAAAATATATAGCACCTAGTAGTTGGTTCCCATCACTGCCCTCTGTGGTTAACCAATGACAATAGTTCTTGCTAAAAATACAAGTTGCTGCAAAGGAATAATGTTTAAACTACTTGTCTGTTTTCTTATCTTCTTTTTTCCTTATTAATGCATCGATAAAAATAATTGTTATCTAGGTTATTGACATATCAATAAAATACATAGGATCAATTATAGTTATTTAATAAAGTAACAATTAGAGTACACAAGTCCTTTATATTTACCACGTGTGTTATAATGTTATAAATTAAATAATGTAATTATTACTAGATAAAAAAAAAACGTGTATTCATTCTTATTTAAACTTAGTCCTTTTATTTTTACAAGAATGTACTTATGCTTAACGTAAAGACAAAATTTGAACATTTTTAGGTTTTAATTACAAAAAGGTACCACATATAGATAAAAAACTTTCTTTTACGAGTGTTGCTAGTCGAAATGTCATGGACGTGGCACCAAATAATAAGGTTCAGTAATTTTTAAATTTTAAATATGCGGTTTTAAACTTCAAAAGAAGCAACTCACCAGTCAAACATTTTTGTGAGGCTATATAAATAGTACTCAAAAAGGGGCATAAAGCTTTGTCTTCAATTTTTTAAAAAGGTATTCTTGAGACAATGCAAAGCGACATTTTAAACTATAATAATTTATTTAAAACAATACTTTAGTTTTTTTCTATTCCAATTAATCTAATTTCCTACAATACCAGAATACTATTCATTAACTTAAACGAAAACAACAAATATAAACTCTAGAAAAATACTGTTTAGTATTGTTTCAATATCATTATTAAGTAAAACATGAAGTTTATTGCCACGTTGCCTTTCAATTTTAAATTTATTATTTATATACGAATGACCCAATTTAAGAATTCCTTGATAAAACTTTATATAATTCATAAGACAAATGTTTGCTAAACAATTTATAAACACATTAATATTATTAACATTTTTAAAACTAAAAATAAAAATAACGCTGTTAAAATTTTAACACTTTTTCTTTAAAATAAATAGATAACCAAAGGTTTAATTTCGGCCAAAAATTTGCCGAAATTCAGTATTTTTGTTGATTTTTGACAGCCATTAAATTATAAGAGTAAGCCTTTGGCATGTTTATGTTTAATTGTTATTGGTAATATAACATAAGTAAACAACTATTTTTCTTACGTACTTCTATCATTGTGTTTTATTTTATTTAACGCGTGTTAACTGTCTATATATGTGTAAAAATACACAGGTTTCATGATACAGTATAAATTTTTATAATATAAATAAGTTTCTTTTTTAGCTTAAAATCCTGTTTAGATCAGATACTAGAAATAATCTTTTACCTTAAAAGAAACCATTCTGGCTGGTGTTGAAGTGTTTGAATTGTGAACCGAGAATAATTTTAAAATTTAGTTAAAAAACCCTTAAATTCATTGTGATTAAAATGTTCTTTTTAAAGACTTTTTCCCAAGGTTTGACTAGGACCGGCAACTGTATTAAATGCACACGACCTGAACGTCCATGAAAAAGATAAAATTCGGCCAAATTCGAACAACATGGAATAGCAACTGAACTGCGCACAGCCGCAATAACCTCGTTTATAAATGTATGCAGGATAGTTCACGTAGGCTAATAGATTTGGAGGTCGAGCGAGAAAGAAAAGACCTCTGTAGACAGCATGTTCTACGGCCTGGATGGTCTAGATATAAAGGAACGAACAAACTGGGGAATTCAGGGCCTTTCCAGATAAACATGTAAAGAGATGCATAACCACTTGGCCCAAATTCACGGTTAATCGATTCTATTACCTCATGAGCGTTATGTGTCGGATAAACATCCTATTAATAAAATATTTGTAGGTGAAAATTCAATGGCAACTTCATGTTACTTTATTAGGAGCTGCTACGGAAGAAATTATATTGTCAGAAGTGGTAGCTGGGTAAGACAAGGTAGTTTTATTGTAAGAATGGGGGGGTTATAAATAAGGCGAACGGCTCTTTTTTAAATGGTATCAAAAATGCTAAGAGGTGAGAAAGATGCGATTCCCCAAACATTGGAACAGTATTCCAAAAAACAACATACTTTCTGGCAGAAAAGAGTAATCCAAACACTTTCAAAGTTTGTGATTGTTCGCCAATATAGTTAAAATATATACATAAAAATTTAACTTTGTTTGTGTTTTATCCTAACACAAAGAAAGAAAACATAAAGACGATATTACCTAACCTTCCTATTACATGGCAGGATATCCTTGAACATTTTGTTGGCATTACAAAACCTTACTATTATCGCAAAAAAAATTATATGATTTTTGGATTTATGAAATTTAAAGAAAGATGGTGAACAACGAAGTATTGTTTTTTGATATATAGTCTACTTTAAAAAGCATTTAAAAGTAAAAAATACCAGTTTGTTCGTTCAAAACACTATGAATTCCCGACTGTAATTAAAGTGCATAAAATCTTTCTGCCAAAAAACATCTAAAAGGAAGGTTTCTTAACTTGGCGCGTTTCCAGAAGTCAAGGGCCCCTACGACTGCCTTGTTTTAAATAATTATTATACTGAAAAATGTACTTATTTGCAAATCAATAAGCCAAATAAATTTTCGATGAACGTAATGGTGGAATATTACGTATTTGTTTATTTATTTCACGACAACCTAATTACATGGTACATGTAATTACAATGTTAAATGCACGGGTTTCAAGGTTACTTGCCTTTTTTTTCACGATTTATTCTGTTTACTAAACATAATTCTAATGATATCCAGAGTGTCCCGACATTATCTCACTCTATTTCCAGGGAGTATACTACATAATTTGTATTTTACGATACATCTTAGGCTACTATATACAATATATAAATATCATATAATACATAAATACGTTTCTGATTGTCTTTTCAGGCCTTAGAAATGAGAAAAACGGTCAGAGAACTGAGCGTGGACTGGTGTTGGTCCATGGTAGCATAGATGTAAAGCTGCTACTGGTTTAGAACCCTCTAATCAGTGATCATTCGGGTTCTCTTAGATTGCTTATTACCATTGGCTTGAAAGGGTTAAGTCTTGTCGAGAGTTGTTATTTTAGTTTTTTAAACTATTTCTAACAGGAAAAAGATAAAAAAAACCTGCTTGCTTTTAGTATTGTCATTTGGAGCTAATCGGGACTGTACGGCGAATGACAAATTAACTCGATTTACTCAAATAATAGTCGGTTATTAAACGAGATGTATGACAGCTGGCAAGATACGTCGACGCGTTTGTTTTTTTTTTATCGAAGACTTCAAGCAAACAAATAGTTGTGCACCATTTAAAATTAACCGTTCTACGTTTTTCTAAATGCACTGTCCGATTAATAGTGGTTTAATTTGTGGTTTAATATGTTATGGTACGATCTACCAGGCGAAGCATTACGCTATGAAATTAATAAATCAAAACGATATGCCTTCCGAATAAACTTAGTGGGTTTTTTAATTTATTTTTTTGTTTTTCTTTTGTACTTAAAGGTAACAAAAATCAAATTATAATCTTTTTTTTATAATAAATCCGTCACAATTACATATGGATTATTTATCTGACTACTTACCCAAAAGGGTTTTACAACGTTCCTGTGGATACCTGGGTTCCTCTCTCGAAGCGGGAATGTCAATTTTAATGTCGCCATTGCGGCTAGAGGGCTTTTCCATAATGTCGTCGTCCTCATCTACATAGTATTCCGAGCCATTGGTCCCGCTTTTGGACGGGTTGGGCAGTAATGGCTGTCTCTGATATAGGTCTCCTGAAAATAACAATATTATTTACTAAACAGTGCCATTTTTTTAAAATGTAGTTAGAGAGCATGTGCTTTTTCCATGTCAAGTTTTACGATCTAACAGTCATCCTCAGTGAGGCTGTAACGAGTCCGCGGCGTCCGCATGATGATGATCGCAACGAGATTATAGCGTAGTCTATATAAAGTACAAAATATCTGTTTGTTACTAATGCGAATTTAGAGCAACTTTAAAACACTACTAACGTTTTTAGAAAAATAATATTGGAGTATCCAATGAAATAGAAGTGCTAAGATAAGATAAGAAGGATAAAGTTAGAAAATCAGCAAATAAAAACGTTTGACAGATTTAAACAGCAGTTTACATTATACAGGATTATGTAGAACTGATTCTTAAAAATTATGTGCTAAGTCGCGATATCCCATAAATGTGAAATTAAAGTAGTTCAATGGTAAAACGGTTTTTCTTAAGAATTAAATAAAATTGACATATAGGGTTAATATAAGTGTCTTTTATCTAATTGAAAAAAAAACTTTTATTGTTTGTGAAACGAGATATTAGCAATCAAATTGTCGATATCTGTCATGTATGAAAACCGTGCATTCATTTCGGAATATCTCGAAAACGGTTCTTATGATATTTTTTAAAAACTAATGCAACATAAATCACAGTATTAGAAAAATAAAAAAAAACTGAATATTTTTAACGTTTTGTTAAAAAGATTGATTTTTTTGAAAGTTTTCATGTGTTTACAGTCTTCTACAAAAATAATATTTTCAAGCATTGAGAACCGCTAACTTTTTTTTTATTGTTTATGGCCTCATCAACTACAAGGGTTATTAGAGGCCTCTAGCAGCAGGTACAGTGATTTGTTAACAATATTTAATAATACTTAAATAGTTCAATAACTTAATACTTATTACTTAAACACAATTAATTAAATTTATCTCGGTTAGAAATCTTCTTATATTCGCAATGTTAGCATTTTCACCTAAAGATTCTTCGACTCCATGGTTTAGGTTATGTTTGTTTCGCAGTTGTGCTACTTCCGGACATTCCTCAAATATGTGCCTTACGGTTAGTTGATTTGCACACTTTGCACAAACAGGTGGATCAATTTTCTTAAGGAGATATTCATGGCTAAATTTTGTATGTCCTATTCGTAATCTTTTCGGTTGAAGTGGTTGTTATTCCAAGGTTTGACGTGGGGTTTAATTTCATTTAACTTAGTATGTTGATTTGACCAATAATTCTGCCCCACGTTCTGTATTTTAAATTTGAAAAACATTTTAACGTCATTACTTGGCACTGAAACATTATTGCTTATATTTTGCTGAAAAATAGCTTCTTTACCTGCTGTATCTGCTTTTTCATTTCCCTTAATACCTATGTGTGATGGTATCCATATAAGTTAACACATTTTTGGTGACTCTGAAGGTTGTGTAGAGTCTCTTATATTTTTTGTAGAAGTAGGTGTTTGAGATATAGTTGCCAAAGTCCCTGGTAGAGCGTATTTGATCTTATTTGAAACAGCGCTTAATTGGTGCATTTAAAATACTGCATCACGAATTAAACTAAAATGGGAAAAAATGTAATGATTTGTACTGGTACTAATAAAGGGAATCCCGGCCCGTTTAACAATCAATTTTTGTTAGAGAGAGATGGGCCAGTTCGGCGCGGATGGCATGGAAGAGACGAAGATAAAAGATGCTCATCCCAATCTCGATTTGACTTATGGACGGGTCGGGCTTTACTTACTATAAGGCGATACTTTTGTCTACAACTGCCGCGAGTAAAACTAGATCGCTACAGTTAATTACGCAAAATTTTTAAATATTTTTTATTTCTTAGTTGTTTGTTACTCTAATTTAGTTTTAATGTGTCTAGCACTTTTTTAATTATAATGAGCCCGTTTGACATTATAGACTGTTTTTTTTCAAAACATTAACTATAGCTTATTTCTTTAATTCGCATATTTATGCCGATATTTGCAGTATAACTTCATCAATCGAAGGTAGCGAAAACGCTGTTCTTTATTACTTATTTTAAAACCTCATTTTGCACGATAAATTCTGCTTGCCAATTAGCAGAGAAATTTCTGAACATTGTAAATGCTCAGTGAGATGTACACTGTGTCACGCTTGATGGGCGGTTTTATAACTGCTTTGCATATGTTCTTCATTTGATCGTAAAGCACAGGTTCTGTGTTGATTTGTATTATTTTACGGTGTCTCAAGCTGAGTAACCAGTTCTAGCCGTTGGTGGGTATTGTACTCATTGCAAAAAGAACGTCTAGTTAAATGCCTGACAAGCAGTTTCAGATCCAGTTCCAACAAATATAGCTTGGAAGGGATCTTGGTTCAACAGAAGGGGACAGACCCCTTTGAAAGAGTTCTCTCAAGCATCTAGTTTTTTGAAGTGAAAAGTCGCTCCGATGCAGTAAATCTTTAATCCCAGTCAAGCAGACAAGGGACTGACCAGAGAATTTCACGGAGTACTTCCATGCTCACAAGACCAATACGGTAGTGGAAGTCTTTTTAGTCAAACTAGTACCAATTAAGTGGAGATTCTGGCAAATTTCCAGGAGACGGCACCAGACAATATTGCTTGTCCGGTAGAAGAAAGATTAATGAAATAACCAGCGACTAATGAACACTCTTTAAACCTAACCTAACCTAACCTAGAAGTGTGTACAAGACTATTTTTATTACGAGTTTTACAACTGTTTTTTTCTTTTTTCTTACCTTAAGAAAAACATGTTTTTTTGGAAACTATGCCAAACATGCTACAGTATAAATTTCATAATTTTAGTGTCCTTTTTAATAAAAATCATCTTACTTATTGGTTTTAGTAATAAAGGACTATAACATTAACATAAAAAGATTGTTGTTGGTCAAAATGTTAGTAAAATCAGGATTCTGCTAAATTGCCAAAATAAAATAACCTCCCTAAGAAATAAGTGTTCTGTTTAAATAAAATAATACATACTTGATTTTTTAGTCGTTCTTAGTATGAGGAGGAAAAATTCACCGTTACAATACTGGTATCTCTCTTTCATGTTTTTTTGGTACTAACACTTTTTATGTTTTGATTTTCAATAAATTTAAATAAAATAAAAAAAATAATTGAGGAAGCAATATCAAAGTTCGATTTTAATTTTTTACTCCTACTCATTTGTAAAAGAACAATGTTAGCAATAAATCGTTGGGGCTGCAAAGCCAATAATGCAAATAATAAAGTTTCACCTATCAAATTAAACATTTATTTTAGTACTTTATGAACTATAAAATTTACGAAAATTTCACACATATGGTGTTACCAAAGGAACACATTCCTATCGGAAATGCGAGATTATGGTAACTTTAAAAACACATTAAAGATAAATTTGCTGTTTCTGTTTCACCTTCAACCAGTGAAGTGCACGCGATAAAAAACCACATAGATTTTTTTCCGGGGAGGCGATTGGAGGAGCCGTATCAAATGTCTTTACCAATGAGCTGTTAGGTTAACTGGAGAAAGCATCGATTTGGCATAAGCGTGGCATCATAAACGCACATTCTAAGGTTCTGCCTAGCGATGAATAAAACCTCTGTACTCAAACAATAAAATCCACCAAAACCTAGGAAAACGATTACTACAGATACTATTTTGTCGTAAAGCGTGGCTGCCAGGTATCTTTCTGTTTCATTTACTTGATAGTATATTATGATTAGATTTTACTTAATTTATTCTTAAAATTACATCAAATTAAGCTCTACTATTGTATTTTAAACTGTGAATAATATATGTTATATTTATTACTATAAAGTATTATACAGAAAAGTAATGATGTCAAAATACTATTTTGTTTTTGGACAGCTACTAATAAAGGCGCGACAATGTGACAACAGTGCATTTTTCGTAAAGGCGTACTTTGGCCAACGACTAATAGTAATTGTACTTCGGCCACCTTCGGCTTCGCTCGACAGATGACACATCCAATATGGCGTTTTAGTATAAATGTTTCTTGTTGTTTTTTAGGTTATTTTTGTGACAATTGTTTAAATTTTAGTTTTGTGTGAGTACTATTAATAAATTAAAATGGTAAGGCAGTGCCAAGTGTGTAAAGTTACGGATATGATTCCTGGATTATCATTTCACAAGTAAGTACAAACTATGCTTGTACCATTCTATCGCCAATAATAAACACAAACCATGTTGGTGCAGCTCTAGATTGCGT
This sequence comes from Listronotus oregonensis, assembly GCA_019359885.1. Taxonomy (NCBI): domain Eukaryota; kingdom Metazoa; phylum Arthropoda; class Insecta; order Coleoptera; family Curculionidae; genus Listronotus; species Listronotus oregonensis. Next base: position 20,571 of record JAHBCN010004413.1, read on the forward strand.
TTATGAATGAAATGCTTTCTTCATCTATAATGTCAGCTCATTGGTCTTTACCCTCGGGGATCAAGAAGAGAAGGCGTGTTGTTAAATTCATCAGATGGTTTAGCGCTGAAATCTATCGTGACGTCACACTAGATTACCGCTAGTGTTATCCTTGTCCATATCCTACTAAAACAACGGCCATCTTTCTTTAGCGCTGTTCCATCAATTAATTTAAAAACGGCTTGATAAAACAGCGATTAGTGCGCACGACTCATCGATGAATTTAACAACACGCCTAGACTCGCAACCAATTGATGGGGTCCCTTTTTCTGGGGCTAAGTGCTGTGAGCGGATGAGGCCTGGATTTTCTGTCGTTTTTACGTTTGGTGTTGTGCACAAGGTTGTCTTTCTAATGGCCGAATATTAGTTGCGCGCGCAGCGTGAGATGTCAGACTTACAGCAAGCTGGTTGTACCAGTAGCAGTTTTTTTTTTTTTTTTTTTTTTTTTTTTTTTTTTTTTTTACTCACAACCATGATGGGGCCCTTTTCTGGGGCTAAGTGCTGTGAGCGGATGAGGCTGAATTTTCTGTCGTTTTTACGTGGTGTGAGCACAAGGTTGTTACTAATGGCAATATTAATTCAGGATAAATTTGCACTTCCATTTTGGCATTAAAAAAGTGCACATATGCGTGGAGAGTTACAAAGCTTCGGGTTACGGCCGTCGAATGCCCAGAATAATAGGCCTCTTGCGTATATTTTTTTAATTGACTAAAGATAACTCTTAAAACCTAAATCACCCTTCTTGTCGAATATTTTTTATACGATATTTCATAACAAATTACAATAATTTAAAACTGAAATATAAAACTTTCCCGCACGGGTATCTAATGCTCAGGTATTCACAACGCTTGATCGACAGAGATCACCGGGGCTAAGTTCCAACATTACCTCTCGGATGAAGACGAAGTACATAAAGTATCAAGCGGAGCTTATACGGATAGTGAAACCCTTTTTATTTTTAATCACTGGATAAGTGACATTTTCATTTGTTTATTTAAAAAGTAAAATTATATAATCTGTTTATTTTCGTTTGATAAAAAAGCATAAAGAAAAAACGTATTACATATTACATATTGTTCAAAAAGTGGATAATTATGAATACTTACGAGATGTTTTTCTCAAACGATAATAAACAGTTTTTAGAACTTTAATCTGTTTTTTAAATGTATTTTTGTGCTAATTGCGATCGATTTTGACGGTGTGATTACTCTTGGCTTTAAGAGTAGTTTCCAGTCACACTTGAAAACGATTAAAGATACTTACTAACGGAAACGTTGTGTACCAATTAACAAATAAAGACAACGGAAGTTCAAAGTTTTAGTGTTATTAATATTGCTAATAATATTACATACCAAAAACGTCTAGTGTAAATATAACTTTACCATACTAAAAGGCATCTATCAAAAATATTGTACCACAGCTTTTTACAAGGTCTTGCTGACTTCAATAGGTATAATTTGTTATGTCCATAGACACCATAAGTTCTTAGTAAACGTGGCACAAGTTTCCATTGCACTCAGGCACCGACAATTAGATCGTTTTTATATAATCTTATCAGCAAGTTGCGAAGCAAACAATAAATATAAATCCAATGTTGGTACTTATTTATTAATTTAAAAACTAAACGACATGTTTTGAGTTATATGCTATATATACTACCTACATTATAATAAAAAACACTCGCGTAATGTTTCAGCGATTAATTTTGGATCTTGTTATCTGTAATTGATATATTTTTAGGTTAATTAATCTATTAGAATTGTTCTAAAATATAAATTTCGTTTTAGTTTGTTTTATTTGGGTTACTCGCCTTTTTACTTTTTGGAAAATGGGACCCTCTTGGTCCGGGTCCCGGGGTATGCGGGCTGTCCAGCCCTATGGACCCCTATGAACTTGCAGATCGCCTGCAACAAAAAAGAAGAAAACCCCCCAAAAAACCCAAAAAAAATCACAAATATTAATCTACGTTTCGGTGGCAAGTCGGCCACCGTTATCAAGATTGAAACTAAAACAAAAAATTAAACTAAATTTTAAGAAATTTTTGTTCTGAAAACTTAGGAAATTCTGATAGCTTTTGAACGTTTAATGACGTTTTGTCATAAGTGACAATAGGTTATTGGACTGGTGTATGTATAGTATTTAAAAAGACCAGAAAGGTGGGTGGTATGGTGTGTTAATTGAGGACCAAGAGGGTCTCATTTTCCAAAAAGTAAAAAGGCGAGTAACCCAAATAAAACAAACTAAAACATGGATCCGCCACAAAACTATAGAACATATTTACAATTCAGGTATGAGCCTTATACATGTTCTATTTTTAGAGATTTAGAAAATAAATACAAAAAGTTAGGACATTCTGAAAATAGTTTAACGTTTTTACATAAATGTAAAAATAACAATATCATACCAAAAGGTTTAAGACTAAACGCTCCATACACGAATCAAAGAGTAAATTCTATTTTAGAAAGAGCAAGCAAAGCTATGTTACGTGAAAGATTACAATTTCATAGATATAATAAAAGTAATCTATTAGAAGAGATTAATAATTTAAAATCTATTTTACAAAATCAAATTCGTGTTTTCGATTTTAATCACATTTGTAATTGTGTTTATAATAGTTATTTAATAAATTTTCAAATTCAAAAAGACATACATAAAAATACATTTAATAATTTAATGCAAGAAAAATTAAACTCAGAAATATCTAACATAAGAAATAATGAAATGATTAATAAAACTATAGTTAATTTATCTAAAAAAGAATTAACAGATGCTGAATCTCTTGTTCTTTCTAAAGGCTTAAATTTTGCCATTACACCCAAAACAGTTCCCAAGCTTGACATTATTTCATGCATTGAAGAAACATGTCAAAACTTACCAATAGAACACCAAGATGAATTTAGAATTAGAACTAAAATTGCTTTAGAAAGACCTTTTAAAATTAAACAAAATTTAACAAACATTGAACAAAAAGCATTACAATCATTAAAAAGAGACAATACCATAAAAATTCTTCCTGCAGATAAAGGTAATGCAACAGTAATAATAGACTGTGATATGTATGATAATAAAATAATGTCTCTTTTAAATGATGGTAATTATACAAAAATTAACAATGATCCAACTGAAACCATTGAAAGACAAATTTATAATATTTAAAAAAAAATAAAAATAGCTTTACAGATAGAGAAAGATTTACACTTACACCCCATAACAGTAAAACTCCACACTTTTATGGAGTACCAAAAATACACAAACCTGATATACCATTACGTCCTATAGTTAGTTGCATAAACTCACCTACACACCCATTAGCAAAATTTTTACTTACTATTTTAGATCCTTTAGTAAACAATACTGACTCATACATTAAAAATTCCCAACATTTTCTAGAAAAATTAAGACACATTGACATAGACCCAAATAACACCTTGGTAAGTTTTGATGTTGTAAGTTTATTCACAAATGTTCCTGTAGATAAAACATTAAATATTGTTAGAAATAAATTAGAAAATGATGTCCACCTTGGCGAAAGAACCAAACTAAACATAAATTCTATTCTTGAATTATTAACTTTTTGCGTAAAAACAACCTATTTTCAATATAACAATGACTTTTACAAACAAACTTCTGGCATGACCATGGGTTCACCTTTATCACCATTATTAAGTAATATTTTTATGGAAAATTTTGAATCCAATTTTGTTCAAAATCATAATTATAAACCTTTAGTTTGGTGGAGATATATAGATGACATTTTTTCTATTTACCAACATGACGAAAATTGTCTAAATAATTTTTTAACACACATTAATACACAAGAACCCACTATTCATTTCACTTTAGAAAAAGAACAAAACTCACAACTCCCTTTTCTTGATATTCTAATAAAAAAAGATGTAAATAATTTCGAAACCAAAATTTACAGAAAACCTACACATTCCAACAGATACTTAAATTTTAACTCTAATCACCCAATAATGGTAAAGAAAGGAGTTGTAAAAAGTCTTTTTGATAGAATTAAAATAATTTGTTCTGATCAAAACAAAGAAAATGAAAAAGAATTTTTAAAAGATATTTTAGTTCAAAATAATTATCCTCTTGATTTTATAAATAAATGCTTTCTAAAATTTGAACAATCAAATTTAAGACAAAATCAAAATAGACCTGTTACAAATCTATTTTTACCATATATTCCTGGCTTATCAAATAAAATTCAACGAATAGGTAACAAATTTAATATTCGCACTATCTTTAAAACACAAAACACCATTAGATCCCAAGTAACAAAAACAAAACCATACAATATAAACGAAAACACAAAAAATGTCATTTATAAGATCCCTTGTGAATGTAATAAATTTTATATAGGTGAAACTTCCAGACCATTAGCCCAACGCATAAAAGAACATAGAAAATATATTAGAACAAAGAATTCCACAAATCAAAAATCTGTCAACACGCATTTGATAATAACCACATAATAAACTGGAATGCTTCTAGCATTATAGCAAAGAAAACTTGTTCAAAAAAACGTAAAATAAAAGAAAGTGCATTTATTTTATTAAATAAAGACAGATGTGTAGCATATCTGTTAGTTTAAATAATACATGGTTACCTATGCTTGATGCTGAAGTAAATTCAGGTAAACTTAAAATCAATTAACACACCATACCACCCACCTTTCTGGTCTTTTTAAATACTATACATACACCAGTCCAATAACCTATTGTCACTTATGACAAAACGTCATTAAAAGTTCAAAAGCTATCAGAATTTCCTAAGTTTTCAGAACAAAAATTTCTTAAAATTTAGTTTAATTTTTTGTTTTAGTTTCAATCTTGATAACGGTGGCCGACTTGCCACCGAAACGTAGATTAATATTTGTGATTTTTTTGGTTTTTGGGGGGTTTTCTTCTTTTTTGTTGCAGGCGATCTGCAAGTTCATAGGGGTCCATAGGGCTGGACAGGGTCAGCCCGCATACCCCGGGACCCGGACCAAGAGGGTCCCATTTTCCAAAAAGTAAAAAGGCGAGTAACCCAAATAAAACAAACTAAAACATGGATCCGCCACAAAACTATAGAACATATTTATAAATTTCGTGTAAATAACAAGCATAAACAACTAGTACGGGAGGTAGCGCTACATTTGACGAGTCATTTTATACCGACTGAGAATCACAAGAATTATAGTTTTCCCTTGAGGTGAAGGTGACAGCATATTAAAGTATATATTAAAAATCTTGGTTCAAGTATTTTCATTTAGTTCCAAAATTTATGTGATGATATTTCAGATCATTCTAAACGAAAAAAAGTCGTCAGCTGTATTGAAGACTGGGGGTTATAGGTCACTATGGTATATGAACCCTGCTGACAACTTGTAAATATAAATCCATTTTATACCTTATGAAATTTATGCAGCTGAATTTTTATACTTTTTAAGTAATAAAGAAAATCGTCAGTTTTATTTTTAGCAAGGACAAGACCGTCATATAGAGTAATATTCTTTAAAAAATCGTCGTCAGCTGCATGCTCGAAAGTGTTAAGATCGTCAGTTTATTTTTCCCAGAGTAACTATGCAACGCTGAGATGCTCAAGGCGCGCAGTATGACGTATTTAATTGAGATTAAACTGATTTATTTTAAATCGAAATAGAGTGACCCAATAAATTAACTGTTTTTTTGTTATTATTTGAAATAGCATGAAAATACAACTGCATGCATTTCATAAGGTATTTATCAATCGACTCACAAATTTCATTCAGGAAGCACTACAACTACATCACAGGGAAGGCATTGCAAATGTTGGATTTTGTCTTGAGGACATGTGCAGATTTGTCCGTGAATTCTTTGCGACTACTGTACTGTTCTCTTGTTAGATCCCATGTTGAATATGCCTTACTGTATGGTCACCTTTTTATAACATCCACAAGACCCGTATAGAGAGTGTTCAGAAGAAATTTGTGAGGTTTTGTACCTTTAAACTTAATGTACTGGACAGAGTTGATGAAGTGACCGCTGATCTTAATCTGCCTCTGTTAGAGGTTAGAAGAGGATTCAGCGACATTGCTTTTATACATAAGCTAGTTAATGGCAACATTGACTGCCCTGCGCTTCTTAGCCAGATTCAATTGAGGATTCCTACTCGATCACTTAGGAGCAATCGAGTATTCTCTGTTCCATTCCATCGGACCAACTATGGCATTCATGGTCCAATCTCACGGTCCCTGGATTACTTAAATTGCTATCCTGATATAGATCCTTTTGGAAGCTCACTTAATGTGTTTCGTAGCCAATATTATGGGTCGCTGAATTAGCGAACTGTAAGTGTATATGTATTTGTCGTTTGAACTTGTTTTTGAATTGTAATGTTTAATAGGATGTTACAGTTGCATATTGTATTTTATTTTATTGTATTGAATATTTTGTCTGTTTTGTATTAATTGTTTTTATAATGGGGCATCCCGTTTATTGTTTAAATAAATAAATAAATAAATTTATATTTACACTTACGCTCACTTTGCTATTTTATGAACATTGAACAACTGTCAAAAAAAATATTCGGTAAAAAGTCCCCAAATAAAATGTAGCGCTACCTCTAGTACTAGGCGTCAAATCAGGGTTGGCAACAGACATTTAGTGCAGGACACAGGTTAAAACTGGTTAAAACCAGCAATCAAACTTTACCGAAATAGAAGATTTTACTGATTTTAATAAAAATATTGCCAATTTTTGGTATCACTGTTAAGGTCAGAGTTAGGTTGTCCTAAGCGACACAGTCCTACGCCACTTATCTGTCATCCGATATAAATATAACCTCGTTTGATTTTTTTTCGAGGTAAGGGGGTGAGAGAGATTTATACCACCCTTTCTTTGTATTCTACGTAATAACTTGGTCTTGCAGAGATCAAAACATACTTAGTGAGGAAAAAATGACCAGGTTATACCTACTATCTAGTCTTTTACGTTCGAGTACTACCGAACGAAAAATTTAGAACTTTTTGTTAATGTATATGGTTTAGAGCCAGTCGATGGAATCATTCCTGGCATGTGCTGAGAAAGTGGATGCCCGAGTCATATAATAAAATAGCACAAGACTTTAAGGCTTACTTATGGCTTGTTTCTATTTTAACCGAGCGACAATTTTGTCACCATTTAACTGTCTATTTCATCTGTGCACCTTTATGGCAAAGTGTCACATGTCTATTTTTTTAAACAGTTGTGGAACGAAAAATGCTGCCAAGAATAGGGTAAAAGGCGCAATTTAATCATATTTGCGAACAACTTTCGACACGACACTGATTCCAGTGACAATTCAACATTCAACAAAATATCGTTGACGCCTATTTCATCAGGTCGGATTGTATATTGTGTTAACGCCCTCGTAGCTTTGATAAAGTAAAAACAAGCAGTTACTTGTTAATGTACAGTTTTTAAACCATTTATTTTTTCTGCGTTGTTTTGTCGGAAAATTTAAAATCTTCGTGCTGTCTAGGAGCTTTCAAAAAGTTCATCGCTTATTTGATAATGTTCAACTACTTAGCTTGGCCACTTGGAAATGGTAATAAAATACATTAAAATAATTGCTACACAGCTAGGCTTCATAAAATCCGCACCTCTCGCTGCAAAAGGGTAGTAAAAATGAACAGGTTTCGCAACATCAGATAAACATGTTATTAAGTTTAAATAATGTTTTATTATGTAAAGTTTCCCTCTCTGTTTGTGCTGGTTTCTTATAAATTTGTTAAGTTGTTTCAATGCAACAGAACACTTGCAATTGTAGTAGAAAGCCCGGCTTCTGAGTCACTGTCACTTTAGGACATGTCAAGCATACATTTGACAACTGGCGTTGCGTATCGTATCAGTAGAACTAGACTAACAAAAATAACCTCTGCTCTAGAAATCGTTTAGTTTTCTGAACTAATTGACCGAGGCGAAGGATTATTACACGCATCGCTTAGTTTAAAGAACTTTTTTCATCGATATTTTTTTTAAAACCCGTAACTTACGAACATTAATTTATACTAACTCCACATTTTAATCCCTCATGTTGTCTTATCTAAGGTAATACATTACCCAAAGTCAAATAATACGATAATCTTGTAAAAATAAAAGTTGCAAAAAAACAATAAACAGGATTATATAAAATTTCGAAACTCAACGTACACATCACATGCATTATATTTCAACTAAAGTAAATCCCAGTTGTTTTGTGTAAAATAAATTAAAAAAGACGAGGAAAAACATTTTATACATGTTCCGAGCTAATAGTTGTTGTATATCAGGTCATTAAAAATAATAAAAAAGGTGCATCAACAACGGAAAACAACTCGACGCAGTGACGCAGAATTTAGGTGACCAACAAATAGAAGTATCTTGGATAAGTACAAAAGATTTTATGTTTTTAAATCGTTAGGTTTTTAGGTTAAAACTAAACGGTAAATTATATTATGTGGACTATTCTATTAGGTGATGTTTAAAGGACGAAATTTATCGGTTAACGCATAAAAGCAAAGGTAGTGAAGACATATTATATATCTAGAAGAGAAGTTTGCTCTAGTTTCTTGAGTTGTGAGCGATACGAATCGATGATTGACAAAAAAAATAAGATGAAGCAACAGAGCGTTGACGAACATGTAGTAAATAAAAGTCAGTTTCTTCTTTAGAAACTTTATCAATTTACTGAACGTACTACCATTTTCGAGGTGCGTAATCAATATCACTGTTTTTTAATTGTTATAATGACGATGATAAAAATCACGTACGGCAGAACTACAAATTGGCTAAGGAAAACTTAAGAAATATGTAGATTTAGTTCCCGAGGTAGACAGGCCAAAACACTACTCACTGCGCCGAACAGTACAATAACATTATAGCTTCTTAAAAGACGTTAAAAGGCAATTAAGGGTTTTATGGAAGCGAATATGCATCTACTAAGGCAAACTAAAAAGGCGTCTTTTAAATATCGTGAAGGCTTAAACTATGTAGCGCGGGGGTCGAGTTTTTAGATATTCTGACAACGATGTCCAGGTACTGAAACAAGCAATTATTCCGTTTCATATTAAGTGCCACTGCAGATGTTATACAAGTAACTACTACCTCTGAACTACCCCCCACCCCCGTTTAAAGTCTTGGTTACGTCCTCCTGTGGAGACCTACAATTTACCATACAATTCGAATCACAGGAACGCATAAAATATTAGTTAAAGATGAACTTACTTGGACTTGATCTGAAACAGTTTTTTATGAAAAACTTGCTGCCATCAGATAATAGGCAATTAACTAGGACCGTTAGTTGTCAAGTCAATTAAATATAATAAAATCCAACTTCAAAAAATTATGGTTAACATTTATGTTATCCTTTTAAACAAAAAATTACCTAGAGTATTTTTTTAAGAATCGGCGTAAACATATTAACCTCGATACTACCGCAGTGCTGCAGGTAAATCAGTAACTTTTATTTTCCGAAAAATCAAGATCTATAACCTAAGTCTTTAAATATGCAGGAGGCTAAAGAACAAAATAAATTATTTAAATGATTGGTGTCCAAATTTACCAAGACATCGAAGGGTACTATGGATACTGGTGGGATGTACAGCCTACATGTTTGTCCTGACCACAAATGTAAAAAAAAACTAAAATACTTACTAAAAACTAAAAATGGTACACTTTGGTCATCAAACCTGAGAAATCTAGGTTGGCAAGACTACACGGGACTGAGTAAATACAAAAAATATCACCCAAGACAGCCAAAAACTATTAATTTTTCAAACATATAAACTGGCAATAAGATAAACACACATTACACCGCCGTTTACAAAACTAAATCGACTAAATCAATTCAATGACAGTTGACAAATGATATTAGTTTGTAGTGTTACCACTAGAAGTCTAGTAATTTTGGAGAGACTCTACGCATGGTTGTACCATTTTTATTACATAGGCGAATGTTGGTATTCTAGTTCTTTTTAGAGGCTTGTGGTCCTGTCTGATCGACAGCCTTGGCTAACTGGTCTGAAAGACAAAGCAACTGCAGTCCACGGCTGGCACCATTGTACAGATTCTAAAAGGTTGCGATTCAAAATGTTTGGTTAGGTCACGGTCAGACCACCTTTGAAAGTTGTGGTTGTATGGTCAAATGCTATTTACAAACTAAATTGAGGGGCCAGATTAAAACAATAACATTTATGTTGTGATACATAAAGTTAATATACTTGATAACGCTTGTTGTTTTAGACACTCTATAAAATTGCGGGATATATTATTTATGAGCCAAAATATCATTATAGCAGTCATTACGCGATATAATTGTATTAGATACAACAAAAACATCTATGGTTAATGATTATGACAAGATCATTTTAGGCATCTATTGTTTCGATTGTTCTGAATAAATAAAGGACACATACACATATTGCTTGTTTTTTTATTGTTTTGGCAGACTAGTGAAATTTTTATATTGATTTTAATTCTAAAATTCCTTGGATGTATTAATGTATATTTTAAGCAAGTAATTATAGATTTTTCTCATTACTTCAAATTTCATTAAAATTTTTAATGTGCATGAAGAGAAACCACTTAAAAATGTTTTTTATGGTAATGTTGACAATACCAATCAGTTATATGCTTTTATACTTCTTAGTTAGGTGTAACGTTTCTTTTTTGTTACAATAAAATGTATAAAGTTTAAGGTAGAGTTACACTTTTGGCGCCCAACGTGGGGCGCCAAAAGAGTAACGTTAAAAACCCCAAGAGCTTAACTTTCAATTACCTTTAACAAACATTTTAATTCGTTAAATTAATGCAAGGACTAACTAAGTTAATAAAAGCAAATCCCTTTTGTCAAATAATAACATTTGCAGAATACAGTATCACTGCTTTAGTAAATAACCTCCCTGAATCCCGTAGCTCGGTTTGAGTTGGTCCTGGCATAAACTTAAAGAATTAAACAGTTTGTTATGGGTAACAGAAACTTCTAGCTCTCTTGGCTTTTTCCCGTTACAATGGAAGACATAATAAAAACTTAAACACATTATGAACTGAAACTTTACAGAATTTTCATTTTGACAACTGTTATCATGTCCTAGCACTGTTTCTAAAAGGCATGGATTCTAAACACCAGGATCACAATCTCTGTGTTAAAAAAATGGCCCTCAAATTGCAGTAAATTAATATAGCGCTGGTGTTCCAAGGGACCGTTTTTAAACCAATAACTTCGTTGTTTTAAACTTCACTTTATATATTGCGGCCAAGGCCATTGGTTCTTATTGGTTTACACCATAGCCCCCGCTACATCAGCGCCTCTTTATTAAATGCTATTCTGGGCCACTTTTTAGGCCAAACCGCCATAAGAGATGGTGTTCCTTATTTCTTTACCCTCCATACTAATAGGATTCAAAATAATGATTTTTTCGCGACATACCGTTTTTAACTACTGGTTAATAGCAGTTCTTTCTCCCACAATTCTAACCGTGCTTAGCCCGCCTATCCTCGCAAAAACGAAAAGGTTTACATATGTCACGCGTGTGTCAGCTTACCTACTAATCGTTTAATAAACTTTTAAGTTTAAATTCAAATGTAAGGTCTTTAGAGAGTTAAGAAATAAGTCGAAAAGATAGGATATAAAACAACTTTCCATTCAATAAAATATTAGCTGCTTCCAAGTCAACTGTAACAAGTAAATCTTTTCGTCTATGGTTTAAATATCATTGCACTAATTCATCCATTTGGGAATTAACTAATTAAATTGAAAAATCTGCCATCCAAATACTCGTTAAACCATAGCAAAAAAATCACAAGAATCAAAACAATAAAAAAGCCGCAAATCCTCCATTATTTTAATTTGACACTTGACATAACAATGATGAACGCCTCTCTCAAATAGTGGCGATAGCGGTGGATACTGGGTACAAAGTTATGACGTAATAGTGACGTCACAACACCTCCCCCTACGTTAACGTTTCTCGCCAAAATAAACCGGTATGTTAACTGTCCTAACAATTTTCACCGCGGTATGTCGCCAAAATTTGTTTAATGTACCAATGAAGAATCTGGGTGTTTTTCAACTACAAAGCACGGTGCGCATTAATGCCGCATTATGCGACCATTACTTGAAACAGCCAAGTCTGAATATGCAAGGCGTTGCGGTAGTTGAAACCCTCAATTCCGCACAAAAGCGCATTGTGTCGCATAATGCGCTTTTGTGCGGTAATTGAAAAACACCCTCTGACAGTCCCTTACAGCCATGCCGACGTTGTCGTTTTTTTTATGTCTCTGAGTGCTTGTAAAGTCAATCCGATTCTACTAGGTGGATCTAGTATCCTCTACACTTACATTTATCATTAAGTTTATCTCATAAGTTTCTTCCATTAACTTTTTAAGAAAAAAAAACATTAAATTTTTAATAATTTATCTTTATAAATAAATAGTAAATAAAAGAAAACCGGGTAAGAATGATTCAAAATGTTTTTGAATTTCGCACAAATTTGGTCAGAAAATTCACCAACAAAATGTAATTCCTTGTTCGTGTAAAAATATTAAAAAGTACAAAGAAATTATGAAGATACCATCACCAATACATTAATGATGATTAACATAATAATAATGCAACAAAAAAACAAATGGCTTCGACAGTTTTTAAACAAATTAATACCTTTGGCTAAAATAATTAATTTAATCAATAATTTATCATCTCATGTATATGTATGTCTCCACTGAGAAACCTATCAATTAAAACAGCATTACTTAAACAACATTTATGCAAAAAGCAACGTCGCTACGTACCTTGCGTCATCTTGGCGCCGTTGGACGTGTTGGGGGCGGCGTCCTCGTCGTCCAGTGGTGGCAACAGCGCCGATCGAGCTCCTAGTGTTCCTACTCCGTGATGGGCCGGGTGCGTGTGTCCGTCGTGGGTCGGATGGATGCTGCCATAGTCGACGAACTTAGGCTCCAAGACCATTCTGCAATAAGCGGAGACAATATTGGAATTAATTTAAGTTTAATGAAGCATAGGCGGAGAAGAGTTAAAGAAAGAATAAATCGTAGGTCGTTTACACTCTCAGTAAAATATTTATATCAACGATATTTATTGAAACATTATTCATATTTATAAGTAAAAAATAACATTTAGAAATACTACCTAAATGCATTAATCATAAAATAATTTATAATTCTCTTTAGTATAGTCTGTCTCAAAGTATATCGTTATGGCTTTTGACGGACCATACCCCAATAAACCTTTAACGATTTTATTACCTATTGTTATTGGGTAAACCAATTTGTTTATAAGGGCAGGGGTGGGCCAGGTATTTCTTGAGTATTAACCATTAGGCCTATAAATATTTTGGCTAATATTTTAGTGGCAGTGTTGAATAACCGTTTTTACTGTGCGTTTCTAAAAAGTTGTTTTACGAGAATATAACTATGTCGCATGCAAAACAGGTTGTGAAAAATGTGTATGAAACTTTAATCAGTAGAGGTCTAATTAAACAAGAAGCTTTAAAAGAAACCTGTCTACTTACAAAAACTCCAATATCATCGATAAGGGATATTATTATTAGTTAGAATTGAACAAAAGAAAAAAGCGTAGTGATTTTCAATCTCACCGTATAGACAATAGTGACCAGGACCTAATAAGAAGGAAAATATATTGTCTTTATGAAAGCGGAGTTATTCCTACCTTAAATAAACTGAAAAAGAAGATAGACGAAGACGAAACCAATATAAATATTAGCCGTGCCACCCTCCATAGAGTTGTTTGTAAAATGGGATTGTCCCAAACTGCTTGCTGTTGTCTGCAAAGAATATTAAGGATTCTAGCTTGGATTATCATGAGGATACAAGTGCAGAACTTTTTGGAAACTGGTTTCAAAATTATCTTTTAAAAAATATTCCAAACAACAGTGTTATTGTCATGGATAACGCAAGCTACCACAGCCGTCTGCTACACAAAGCACCAGCTTCATCAAGTTCAAAAATTTAAACCCAGGAATATTTGTTAGAAAATGATATTTATTTTGAATTCAGTTACAAAAAAACCCAACTTTTGGAAGTCCTAAATTCATATGCAATTAAAAAACAATATGTATGTGATAATTTGGCTGAACAGGCTGGGCATACTGTCTTACGGCTTCCATATCACTGTATGTTTAACCCCATAGAGCATTTGTGGAACCAAGTAAAATCAAAGATCAGAGCAGAAAATGTTACACCTACTTTAAGTCCCAGTGTTACAAATTTGTTAAAAAATGTAATTTCTATCCAAAACAACATAAATCCTATTGTAATTAATCTCAATGATGACTCTGATAGTGAAATAATTAGATTTAGATATTTAGATTAAAAATGTAATTATGTATAGATAGTGCAGTTATAAATTTATTAAAACTTTGCATATATTTAATTTCTTAATGTAATTTTAAGATTATACTTACCTAAATAAACAATAAATTATAAATCTTTATATTATTAAAGTCCGTCCCTAATGTTCTGTCCTTTAATACCTACCGATTCGCAGTTTTATTGCTGTCGGCAGGTATAATTCATAAATGAAGGCAAGAGCTAACACGGTATACTTTGAGACAGACTATACAAACAATATTGGGTGCAACTGGTTTAAGTGGAAATATTGATATTCCTCTTGACGCAGTTAACTTTTCTGTGGTTAGACCGGAAAAAAGTTAGGGTTTACTTACTTAACAAGATGTTTAGAAAATATATTAACAATTCGATTTAGGGGTAATATTTATTATTCAGATTTTTGCACAATAGCTGTCATATTCTTAAAATTTGATACGCCTAAAATGTTCTAGAAATTAGTTGTTTTAGCTGGCTCTAATTAAAGAGTGACAGCAGAAAAAGAATTTTAGCCTGTTTTTCAAACACCTGTAACTTCGACTAGCATAAATAAAATGCAACATATTTTTGTCTGGTCATATTCTTGTGCAAAAAGCAAAATTTATTGTTCTAGAAGCAACACATCCCCTTAAGAAAGGGTTAACTACTCCTAAAACACATCCTGCTACTTAAAATATTCATTTTTTAAAAGATTTTTAACAATTTTTCGAAGAGTGATGGGTGATAAAACAAAAATAACTACGGATTCGTATTCGTATTCCAAATATACGTCGAATTCAATGTGTCGCATTTGCAGATGAAATGTTTTATTCTTCTGAAGATTTTCAGAAATTTGCTAAAGACTGAAGGGTGTTGTCGTTTTTAAGAGGCAAAAATACTTGGGAAACCATAAACTGCATTCAGTAAAACTTTTAATCCGTTTGTAAAGAGTGGTCACCTCCGAAGTAGCAGACCTTCCGCATGTAAAAAACGGACAATTTTTTTATTGGGCGGTGAAAATTTTTTTTTCTTGCACGTGCGTAATACAAAAAAAGGGGGATTGGGGAAACCCTTTTTTATTTAAGGGGATATATAACTTTTAGAACAATAAATCTTGCTTCTTGTACAAGTTTATGACCAGACAAAAATTCTGAGAACACTGCACGAAGCTACAGGTGTTTGATGAAGGGGTTATTCAAAACACTCTTTTTTTTTAAAATTTTACTTTTTTTTTTAAAATTTAATTCGCAAATTTTTTTATTATTATTTTAATATTTTTTTTTATTTTTTTCTTTAAATGAGCAAAATATGTTAAATCAAGTAATCTGTTTCTGTTATCCATATCATGCCTGTTTAATTCTTAACTATAAACATACATAATCCAAATCAGGACTTATAGTAATACAATTCTTATTTATATAGTGACGATATAAACATAAACAGGAAATACCAAAATTTGGTACCATTTGTGTAAGTAAATAAATTTAACAGTATTTTACTTATCTTTAACTTGGGTAGGTATTAAAAAGAAACGTTATGTAAATAAATAATTTATACTATTTGACTAAAATTTAATTTTAAAAATAAAAAGGGGAATAATGCTAGAAGGTTATTCTCAAAACTATTAAAGCAACAGAAAATAAGGCAATTTGGACAATTTTAAAAATATCAGAAAAGATTATTTCTAACGTTACTATAGGCATGCGTGAACTAAAAGTAGCATAGATTGGGTCCAAAATTTCAACCTCTACCTACAGTGGTTCCTTACCTAATAAAAAATACGGACGAAGAAAGCTCCAGTACATTTTACATTTTTTTAATAAATCTTTTCACATAACTCACTGTTTCTTAGTTATGTATAATTTTTAAAATATGACCCAAATTAAAGGCTAAATGTTTGTAAAACTGGACTATTTATTTCAAGTTTAAACAAATTACTTGTACTAATTATCATTTTTGATATCGTTATGATGAAACTTTTAACGAATCATTTATACTTTCAACTTTTAAAAGCTTTATTTTTTATTAACAATTACTCCTATCAAAAATGGAATTAAGTATGAGCCTTGAGCAGAATGGCGCACCCCCATACTTTAATTTTTTTGTGAGAGAGGGCCTATTAAATGGCTACCACGATCCTTGAACCTCACTCCACGTGACTTTTTCTAGTGACGTTGCACAAAGGAGGTACTGTTTCTGTTTGTAACAAAACCACGGAATTTACAGGAACTACGAAAATAAATTATTAACAGATGCGCTCGTATAACACCTCACATTATAAACGTATGGGCTGATATCCATATCTTTAGCGGGCATATTCAAATTGCGATCCAAATAGGCAGCTATAAACTTTTTCCCCTTTTTTATGTATGGCGGTTTGCCCCCAAAAATTCTTGGAAAAATTTAATTTAATTAAAAGCCATGGGGGGTTATTCCCCGCTTTAACAACCCCAAAACTTATTGACCGAGCAGAAAAAAAAAGCTTTTAATTTTTTGTCTAAATTATCCTTACGTTTGTTAAAAAGTCAGGGGGGAATTGGGCCCCCTAAACCTAAAAGTTTACTGTTCCCACGTAAATTATCACTCTGAAATAAATTGGGAAAAAAAATAAAAAAACCGCTTTAACTAACCAGAAGTAACCATGAGGGGCCAAAAGACAAGGGGTTTATTTTCTTTTCCTACATAAAAGGTATTAACAAAATTTTAATCTTTTTTAATATGGTATTTATTACTGGCCGCAATAATTGCGTCCTTTTGGGTAAACCCCGAAACCCCCTTTAATAACTGGAAGTTTTATTTAGACTAAGCCTTTTTTTTGGGGGGCAATTTGAGTATTTTTTTTTACCTACCGGGGGTTTGGGGGCCCCAAATTTTACCCCCGTCTTTAACTAGGTGCGGAAAAATTAGCCCAAAGTAAAAGATTTTGGACACCCGATATATTGTTTATTTTGTACTGTATAATTTTCGCGTGTTTAAAGAACCTTGAATTGGCGGCAGTAATATTCGACAATTTAGTACGATTACCTAAATAACCAATGCTCATTAATCATTTATTGAGTTACTAATTATTTGGACGTGAGTGGTTCGGTTTAAGTGAAATACGTAAATTGTAACCTATAAAAATAAAGTACGTCCCAAAAAATTTAAAAATTTTACCCTCTTAGGTTTCCCCGTAAAAAGATTTTCAGAATAAAAATTGTCAAAAAATAGACTTTTTAGTCTAAGATCCGAATCAAGGATGACCTTCACCCATCTGTCCGGATGAAAATTATTTTTTTATCAAATATAGTATGTAAACAAATGTATTGCGAATGGGTTGCCTAAAAAATTATGGTCAAGGCTATGATTAACAAAAATAAATATTTTGAAAAATTTTTGATATTCCCTGTATAACGCCATTTTTTTTTTTAACATGACAATACTAATATTGTAAAAACTGCCACAGCTTCAAATTAGCTGAATACTCAACGATATAAAATTCGGGAAAATCAAAACTTAGATTAAATTTAATTGATTACTTTTTCCTCCACCCGATTTTAATCTTTTTTTCTTTCAAAATGTAGACAATTGTTTTGTTTTTAATTAATTGTATTCAATTTTCAAAAATACAAGAAAATGAAAAAGTACATTTTTTCTCCTAAGTTTGCAACACTCTGTAGAGTAATTTTGCACTGTAAACTACACTAGATATGATTTTCTGCAGATTTTTATTTATGTTTAACTTTTTTTGGGGTTTTATTCTTCTCGGTATCTTTATCTTTTTAAAAGATAAAATTTTTTTAAAAAAAACTTTCCCTTTTTGATCAAGTCTTTTTTTAATTAAAAAAAAAGGAGCTCTAGTCCAGTTGCCGGTCTTCTGGCCCGTAAATTTCTTTTAAGTCTTTTTTACTGTTATTTCATTGACGGGAATTTGGGAACTCTTTGGAGTTTATTTCTTATCACTACTGCACTGGTATGCCGATCTCTCAAAACTAAAAGTCTAATAAAGGGATCAAAAAAGGGCGGGGTTTTTCCCCAGGTCCAGGTCTTCTGCCATAACTTCCAGTATTACGAAACCTTGCAACGGCTCTTTCTACACCAAATTTTGTAAAATCCAGCATATCCGCCACTTCTCTAATAACCAACATCATGAAGAGCAACAGCTCTAGCTGAATGTTCGGATGACAAAGACATCGTAAAATTAAAAAATTCGAAATTCACTCACGAAACGTTTTAAATGCTCGAAATGTCAGATAAAACTGTTTGACAAAAGCAGAATACGTTTCCAAGGAAACCTAAACATTTCAAAAAACACAACAGTATTTTCAATAATTGTTGCATAAAGTGTAATGTTTATTTAAAAAATGTATATCTCTTAAACCAATACAGATACCGAGAAGAATACAACACCAAAATGTTAAACATGAACCAAACTTTGCACAAAAGCATATCTAGTGCAGTTTACGTTGCAAAATTACTCTACAGAGTGTCACAAACGTAAGAGAAAAAAAGTACTCTTTTATTTTCTTGTATATTTCAACATGTAAACTGTATTTTAAAAAACTGAACAAAATTAATTAAAAACCAAACAATTATCTACATTTTGAAAAAAAAACATTGAAATGGGACTATTAAAGAAAAAGTTATCATATATCAAATTTGATCTAAATTTTGGTTGTCCCGAATTTTTTTGTCGGTGAGATTATTTAAAGTCCCAAATTGCTATGTGAAAATTTGACTACAAAAAAGGGCCCCTTGGTTTGTCCCCCGGGTTTTCCTTTTTTTAGTTTTTATGGTAATTATGTTTAATAACACTAAACATTCTTTTAAAGAAAATTTTGAACGCAACGCGGCTGCATTAACTATGCAATTTGCAGTGACGATGAGCTTGTCTCAGTGCCATACAATTTTCCTCAATTCAAATGTATTAATCTAGTTTATTAAGGAATTAGTACTCTCGTAGGTTACATGACACATGACCTCATTGTGCGTTTCCACGATTACTTGCTTCGAGTATGCTAATTGTGTGTTCATCTAAATGCTAACAGAAATGGCTTTTAATTAATTTTCACTTCTCTTTTTTATTAAATGAAAGCAGCTGCTTTTGTTTATTCTTATAAAAAACCCACTTATAAATTTTAATTTTAAGGAATTTGAAGAACTCTTTTAATCTCGTTGTATTTGCACACAGTGGAACAAAAATATTCATTATATAGCAATTAAAAACCACTTAGTTGTCAAGATTTATTATTAAAACTATGGCGTAAAGATAACTTGTCCGACCAGTTATGTCGACCGATATTATTTTGAAAACCAACAATATTGAGTATTTAAAAAAATACTCTATTTTTATACTTTTATATTGAGGGTCATCGAACGAGTTCTGAATAGGGTCAAATTTCTAGCTTTCCTAGTATTTAGAAAAAAAAGAAATAGCCATGTGGTATATATATTTTTAATATTAAAGAATGACCTTAAAATTTGAAACAACTGCAACGGTAAAAAAAAGATCGCGGGTAAATTAATTCGTCTCGGAAATACAGATTTTGACGATTTTAGTACACCTCTGCATCCCGGTTGTTGGTAAAGATAGAAAAAAAAGGTAAATAAAACATTTATGTAGCATTTTACGTAAAATCCAGTGGATTATCTAATTATTTGCTTTTTTTAATGGGACACTCTGTATGTTATTTGACTATTTGTTTCCCAAAAAAACCTACTTATTGACACTACACTTTATAATAATATGTATTTAAAAAAAATGGTTATTTGTAAAAACTTTTAGAAAAACCTCATAAGATTTAAATTTTGTACACCTTCTAGAAAATTAAGAATCTACATTGCAATAAACTCATTAATTCCGAAGTTGATTACTTTTGCAAAAATAATAGATATTATGTTTAAATTATCAGCTAATTGTCCCTTTTGTTATTCATTCCTAATTTCAATTAACTAGATACGTATTTTACTTAGTATAATGTAAGTTGGGATAGAAACAAATGATCGCTCAAAAAATTTTTTATAATATTTAAAAAAATATATGTTTTTTGTATATATGTATGTTTTATATATATATATATATATATATATATATATATATATATATATATATATATATATATATATATATTATATAAATATATTATTGAATGTTATATTAAGAGCGGGAAAAAAGTGCAAATGCTTTACAGATGTATTTTACTAGATATCCAGAAAGAAGACAACCAATCATTAATACTTTTAAAAAACTAGATAAAACACATAATAAATAAATATTAAAGTAATAAAAACTAATACTAAATAATAAAAAATAATAACAAAGTGTTATACAAAACTTAAACACTATGCTCCGGTTCTTAATGTTTCTTTTTCATGAATTTCGTTTTTTAATAATATTTTTTAATATAAATGTAGAGTGTGTAGTATCAATAATGAGGTAATTTTATTTTGATACGAATAGAATTACCTTATTATTGATACCACAAATGATAAACTCGTATTAAAGTAATAAAAAAATAGTAAATAATAATAATAAAAAAATTTTTTTTTCTTTTTAAATTTTTTTTTTTTTTAACAAAATTTTTTTTAAATTAAAGTAAAAGGGTAGTATCAACAATAAGGTAATTTTATTTTAAAACAAATAGTCCCCAAAAATATTCAAAAGGGGGGCTCTTAAAAACAATTTTTTTGGTTATAACTTTAAAAAGTAACCTTAAAAATAATTAGATACGCCCTGGACTCTTTTAAAATTCACATCAATAAAAATTTTCAACCGAGATACAAAAGGGTACTAAAATCGTCAAAAAAATTTATAAACCCCTGTTTTCCGAGACAAAAAAAGATAGCCGCGATCCTTTTCCCCCTTGAAAATTTTTTTTAAAAAAAAACTCCAAAAAAAATGCTTTCAGATTTGTTCTATTTCTTGTAGTTTTCCCAATACCCTGAAAATCCATCAAAAAGGCGCCACTCCTGTTCTATTCAACACAACATTCACACAACACAACTATCTATTGTTTGATTATTTAAAGAATAATAATATTGGCAACAAATAAAATGAAGGCCAAACGCGTCATAATGAATGTCTGTTTTTCCAAAAAATTCGAATAGTTAATGAACCCCCAAAATAAACAAATAAAAAAAAGAATATATATAAAACAATGATAACTAACCAAAACAATGATAACCTTAAACCAGAAATTCTGTGTATATCGAAACTTTATTATGTTACGTTGAGGGGGTAGATAAAACATATTTGACACATAAATATAGGTTGTAATGTTAGTATCTCAATTTGCTTATGTTTACATATCCGTCATTTCAGAAGAAAAGTAATATTCCACCAAAATCACTTATTTAATATAATGGCAATAATGGCCAAGTTCCTATCTAAAAATTTCGGCTTTTTAAAGTCTGAGATTTAAAATTAATCCAGACTAAGATCGTCAGAATAAAAAGAAAAAATATCTAGATTAGTTTGCAGGTTTAGTGTATACTATTCACAGAACGACGGTAAATGTCATTCTTCTTTATCAATATAATTTTTAAAAATCTTACCACTGAAATATATGTAAAGCAAATAAATTGTACAATTATGGTATCATATGGCTACAGCATTTTTCTACATGCATTTTATAAGAAAATGTTATTAAGTCAAATGTGTTGAATGGACCGCTTCTAAGTTTTATGTAAAATAATTTTTGATTTTGGGAAAGAAATAAGAGGAATCTTGAGAAAAATATATTTTAAACTAATTTTTAATAAAAAACGTTAAAAAATTAAAAAAAAAATTCATTGAGATAGAAACTTAATTTAAAAAAATAAACAGGAATAAAGAAAATTTAGATTTATTGATAAATGTAGGATATACTAAAAATTGGGGCTCTTAATTTAGATTAATTTTGATGTTGTTTTGAGACTAAAAAATAAGAAAATAAATTATGGGTAAAAACACTAAAAAACAAGCTTTTATAGCAAATCAAACTAAAAAGTAGCAAATTATTTTTAAGAACAAAGAGTTTTACAGTGAGAGAAAGTTCAATAATCACTTATGACTAATTAATTTGATATTAATTAAGTTAAATAAGATTAAAATAAAAATTGGGCTATTAAAAAATAATTCAATTATAGTAAAAAGCGTGGGGTGCTTGATATTAAATGTTACAATTTTATTTCTTTATTGGTGGCTATTTAAAAAAAAATAGAGTTATTATGAAAATATAATAAAATGCACCCCGCGCTTTTTTACTATAATTAATTATTCCAAATTAATTATACTTTAAAATCATTTTCTACTTTTTAATCTGCTATCAATAAGGTTAACTATTCCTTATTTGTTATAAAACAATATTGCATAAATATTTAATTACTATTTTACATATTACTTCTTGAAAATAATTGTCTCAAACAAAGTTTTTTGAGTTATGTCATTTTTTTCCTGGGTGACGATATTACCAAAGCAGAATTATTTTTACGATGTGTCTGAAATTTTATATCAGTTGGTATATTTTTCCTGTAGACAAAAATAACAGTGAACCATATGGCAAATGTTTAAAAAATATGTAGTTGTTTACAAAAGTTGATGGGTTATACAGTAAATTAAATTGTACTTGTATTTTTTCAAAAATCGGTCCTTTATCTTGAATTTTACCATTAGCCCAGTAACTGAAGACCTGAAAGTACCCGAAGCTGCAAATAAATATGTACAGTTTTTATTTGTGACGCAATTCTTAGGTCTTCGCGGATGCTTATAAGCGGAAAAAGTTTATCACGATTCCGACGTGGGAACCCACTGAAAATGGCCCCCAAAAGTCCCAAAAATGAGTTTCCCGCGAATATCCGCCAAAATATGCGAATAAGAGAATTTTTGTTCAAACAAAAAATGAAGATCACCTCGAAATCTACAAAAACGGTCCTTACCATTTTTTTCGCAACACCAATATTTTTCGCAAAAAGGGCCGTCGAAAAATCCATAACATTCCACACTGGATAGATGTGGTGGTAGTAGTAGTAATAAAATTATTACTAAAAAATGCAGATGGGCAAATCAATTTTTTATCAAAACGCAAGAAAGATGGTGAAGGAAATTTTCTGGGATCATTAAACACTTGCTAAGGTCTCATTATAAAAAAGAAATGTTAATAACAAACCATTTTTTTCAAAAAATATCATTAAATTAATGAGATACTCTCAAAATATTGTAAAAAAAAATCTTAAATCGCTTTTTTTAATATTCTAGAAAAATCAGAATGGACCCAAACTCATATGCAATAGATACGGGTTTTCCTATTCCGATGAACTTGGAATAATTAAAAAATGTACATAATTGCCCGAGTAATGGAACAATTCGTCCGCCCGTTTATAAGTGAATCCATAAAGATAGCGCCATTCTAGCGGCAGAGCGGCAGCTGAAATGAGGGGACTTTTGGGTTCCCTGATTTGGAAAACTATCGATTTTTCAAAAAAATTATAAGGACCATTTTTGTAGATTACAAAGCGATCTTCATTTTTTGTCTAAATAAAAATTCTCCAATTCGCATATTTTGGCAGATATTAGCGAAAAACCCATTTTTCGGGCCTCGAGGGGCCATTTTCAGCCCTTTCCCACCTGTTAATGTTGATAAACTTTTTTTTGCTCGAAACTCCCGAAGACCTAAGAATTACGCCACAAGGGAAAACTGTACAGATTTATTTACAGCTTTGTCCCTTCATTTACTGGACTACATGCCAATTTTCAGCTTTTTAAAAGCAATATCAGTAAAAATATAAGAAAAAAGATTAAACAAGATTTATCATACCCACCGAATTTTAAAATTTCCGATAACTCGCCACAATTACGTCAAACGAATACCACATTAAAAAGTAATTCCCATAACATAATATGCTGCTGCGATAGAAACTAACACTGATTGAACACAACTAAAAAATGTTATTTTCACCGGTTCACTTAAATGAAAATATTTATACCCTGACAAGTTAATTACACCTAATTTAACTAAATTTACCGAAAGAGTAGGAGCACTTTCGGTAGTGCTTAACCCGGCAACAACCAAATACTAACTTTTTTAACTGGTTACTTGACAAATTGCTTCTAAAACATTTATTTGCCTTATCTTTCATTTAGCTGCTTTGAAATTTTAAGTAGGTATACAATTATTCGACTTATTCTACAAATTGTATGCTTGAGAACGACCTTCGTCCGTTTTCGCAACAATCTACTTATTTAAGCTTGTTATTGGGTAAAACCTTGATCGTGAATTGTTGCTTATTTGACGGTTATTGATTAAAATTGACGACGGCTGGTCAATTGCCGACAAATAAATAAATATTAGAGACTGTCATTAATGACGATTAAATAATACAGGATTTACGCAAGATGAATTATCTACATTATTACCGGCAAATACAGGAAAAACCATTGATTTTTTACATTACAAACCCAATGTCCTAATCATTTTATCGACTTTTGCAACTATGGCTCGGCTATTATGATATAGGAGTAAAGGAGATAGATACAGAGGTGTGGTTGACCACAGGGGACACGTGCTACCACTCACGTCAAGTAGAGTCATCTGAAATGCTACGAGTTTTAATGCTGGCATCGGCATCCCAAACGATCCTATTAGAATTATGTACAGCTATCAAATTTGATGTTTAGGATGTCGATATCAAAAAAAAATCATGGGACCTTTTTTAATCGCACTGTATAGGCAGGCATGCAATCATATTATTGGTACAGGTACAAAACAACCCAATTAAAATTCGATTAATGCTGCTATTTAAATGAATTTGGTAACATATCTGTTATCGACCAAATTAAATAGTCCAGTAACTGACGACCTGAAAGTACCCAAAGCTGTAAATAAATCTGTATAGTTTTCATTTGTGGCGCAATTCTTAGGTCTTTGCGGATGCTTTCGATCGAGAAAAAGTTTATCACGATTTCGACGTGGGAACCCGCTGAAAATGACCCCCAAAATCCCAAAGATGACTTTCCCGCGAATATCTGCCAAAATATAAGAATTAGAGAATTTTTGTTCAGACAAAAAATGAAGATCACCTCGAAATTTACAAAAATGGCCCTACCATTTGTTTCGCAACACCAATATTTTTTGCAAAAACGGCCGTCGAAAAATCCATAACATACAGATTTTTTAGAACTCCGGAATCGGCTAAAAAATGCGGTACATATGCGTACGAGTTTTCCCATTCCGGTGAACTTTGAATGATTAAAAAATGTACAGGGTGTCCCAAACTGGACGCGTTCTTATGGGAACAACCCTTATTTGAAGGGATAGAAAAAAATTGATCAAGGTGTCCGGAGCTCAAATTTAATGAGAAAACTACTGGCGCTAACAAAACTTTGCTAGCTCTTATCGTTTGGCCTCTAGAGGGCGTTTCTCGAATTTCGTCGATTTTTTAAATGCCCCATAACTTTCTTATTAATAAAGATAATTAATTTTGATAAAAACTTTCTTAAGGCACTTTTTTTC
Source organism: Listronotus oregonensis (assembly GCA_019359885.1). NCBI lineage: Eukaryota > Metazoa > Arthropoda > Insecta > Coleoptera > Curculionidae > Listronotus > Listronotus oregonensis. Next base: position 46,408 of record JAHBCN010004413.1, read on the forward strand.
GTAGAATTCTTTGCGATAGGCAGATTTCTTACAGGGCGTTTAGATTTTCGTGCACCACCCTAAAATCATTTTTTTTATATGGACCACCCTATATATTATAAGATTTTTGAAAAGCTGGTAAAATTTCCTAAATTTTGATGTATCACTTGTTATGTTTATCTTAAAACCATTACGATTTAAAAATTAAAATAATGTGCCTACAGAAATCAACATTGCCATGACCAATAAAATGACATAGGATCCTAACATGTTACGATTAAAGCCACATATTTAAAGTTGCTACGTAAAAAAGCAGTAGGCCGTGCATATGATTTTTTTGTTTTAATATTTTAACAGCTTCTGAATAGTTGAAATATTTTGGTATTTTTAGTAGAAAAAAAAGTAATTTAAATAAGTTTTTAAGAAAGGTTTTTAAAAAGTGTTAAAAAATGTATGAAAATTTTGAAAAGTTCAACATGCCTGAATGTTACATAGAAAGCAACAAAAACGCTCAGGCGGCAAGAAACTTGTATTTTCAAAGATATCCCGAACGGCAGCAACCATCCAGGGATGTATTTGCTAGACTTGCCCATAATCTTCAAAATTTTGGCCCTTTTAACAAACCCAGAGCAAATTATGCTCAAAATCAAGAAATTCAAAACGAAAATGAAGTAAAAACTCTAACCGTATGAATCACTTTATATGAAAATAATGGTACAACTTCCACAAGAAAACTTGAAGCAGAGACTGGCATATCCAGAAGCGAAAACCACAGGATTTTGAAAAAAAAAACAAATTTAAGCCTTATCGAACCCGGAAAATCCATTATCTTCTCCCTGGGGATTTTGATCGAAGAACTCGTGAGTGGCTTTTAAATAAAATACAAAATGAACCAAATTTTGCTTTAAATTGTATTTGGTCTGACGAGGCTTCGATTAGTAGTGCGGGCATATTTAATCGGTTTAATGATTGCACTTGGTCCCAAGAAAACCCCCATGCGACTGTCCAAAACAGACAACAAGGAAGATTTAGCTTCAATGTTTGGGTGGGAATTTTTAGAGGACAATTCATTGGATCCTACATTTATGATGAACAGCTGAATACTAGACAATATTTGGATATTTTAAGGGACCAGGTTGAACCATTCTTGGAAGATATTCCCATAAATCTGATACCCAGAGTCTTCTTCCAGCATGATGGTGCCCCTGCGCATTGTGCAAGGACCATAAACGATTACCTTAATGTTCAGTTTGGTGAAAATTGGATGGGAAATCAAGGGCCCATACACTGGCCTGCCAGCTCACCGGACCTGACTCCCTTAGATTTTTTTCTTTGGGGTAGAATTAGAGACCTTACTTATAAAAATAATAATTTTAATAGCCGGGAAGAATTAGAAAGGGCGTTGCGAGGTGCGTTTAACCGAGTTCAAAATATAGAACTTATTAATGCAGTTAATGCTGGTAAAAAAAGATGTTTTAATTTTATTTTTGTTTATTTATTATCGTTTATTAGGTAAATTCCATAAAATTTTATATTAGGATTAGGAAGAGTTATGTTTTTTTGTTAATATTGTTGGTTTGTTGTTGTTGTCGTTTGTGTTTTAGATAATTATTAATTTAATATATTAACTATGAGTAATCTTATCATAAAACTTTAGATCTGTTGTTTTAATCATAACATGTTAGCATCCTATGTCATTTTATTAGTCATCAATGTTGATTTCTGTAGGCACATTATTTTAATTTTTAAATCGTAATACTGCTAATGGTTTTTAAGATAAACATAACAAGTGATACATTAAAATTTAGAAAATTTTGCCAGCTTTTCAAAAATCTTATAATATATAGGGTGGTCCATATAAAAAAAATGATTTTGGGGTGGTGCACGAAAATCTAAACGCCCTGTAAAATCTGCCTATCGCAATGAATTCTACGAAAAAAAGTGCCTTAAGAAAGTTTTTATCAAAATTAATTATCTTTATTAATAAGAAAGTTATGGGGCATTTAAAAAATCGACGAAATTCGAGAAACGCCCTCTAGTGGCCAAACGATAACAGATAGCAAAGTTTTGTTAGAGTCAGTAGTTTTCTCATTAAATTTGAGCTCCGGACACCTTGGTCAATTTTTTTCTATCCCTTCAAATAAGGGTTGTTCCCATAAGAACGCGTCCAGTTTGGGACACCCTGTACATTATTGCCCTTTTAATGGAACAATTCGTCCGCCCTCTTATAAGTGAATCCATAAAGGCATTTTAGCGGTAGAGCGGCAGCTAAAATGAGGGGACTTTTGGGTCCCGTTATCTCAAAAACTATCGATTTAAGAAAAATTGTAGAGGCCATTTTTGTAGATTACAAGGCGATCTTCATTTTCTGTCTAAACAAAAATTTTCCAATTCGCATATTTTGGCAGATATTAGCAGAAACCGAGGCAGAAACACATTTTCGGGCCTTGGAGGGCCATTTTCAGCCCTTTCCCACCTGTTAATATTGATAAACTGTTTTTAGCTCGAAAGCAGTCCCGAAGACCTAAAAATTGCGCCGCAAGGGAAAACTGTACAGATTTATTTACAGCTTTTTCCAATCATTTACTGGACCAAAAGAAGAAATATAGCTTGTAGAAAACAGGTTTACATTTTGGTTATGACAATCTTCTGATGGATTTTTTTGTGTAAAAAATTGTGTTAAATGGGTTTTTAGCAACGCAGGCAAATATGAGGTAAAAAGGTTTTATCTGAAGTAACTAAATACAAGGTCTAATTGGTTGCCAAACTAAATATTTTATCTAGATACCCACCAATTTTATACAGTTCTTTGGTGATTACTAAATTGCATTGTTGCCATAAACTTTTAATCGCGAATAAAAATAGTTTATTAAAATTCTTTAATATAAAACCGCAGAGCGGCGAATATTTCAGCCTTTACTGGAGTTGAGAATAAACAAATTTATCAAATTAGAAAAAAAATCTGCTTATTGGCACGAAAGTCACGAAAGATTAAACGTAACTATTTAAAAAACCTATACCAAAGAAAAAAAATTCGCAAAAAATACAACACCTATTTTGCAAACTTTGAACTATGGTGTGATGAAGTAATTTAATACTACCAACAATTAAACTTGAACGTCACAATGCCGAACTTTATGCGATTAAATGAAAATGCATAAATTAAAAAGCCATAAGAGGAACATGTGTAGCATATTTTTATTTAAAAAAAAGGTACGTGTCCACACTAAGCTCGGAGGAAACTTTCCCGAATATCTGGAATGCCGCTTGTGTGCGACCTATTCCTGATAAAGAATCCTAAACTCGTTCTTATGAAGCTCTGAAAGGGTCACACTTCAACAAATTCTGACTTATATCTCAGAATTTTAAAATTTTGAGACATAGGTCAGCATTTTAAGGAAAAATTCTTAGTTATAACTAAAAAAATTTAAAAAATTCTGACACAAGTCAAAATTTTAAGGTAAAATTTCGAGTTATAACTCGGAATTTTAAATTTCCTAGTTATAACTTTAAAGTTCTGAAACATAAGTAAGAGTTATAACTCAGAATTTAAAAATTCCGAGTTATATCTCAGAATTTTTAATTTCTTTGTTATAACTTTAAAGTTCTAATATATAAGTAAGAATTTTAGGGAAAAATTCTGAGTATAACTAGGAATTATAAAATTATGGGATAAAACTTGGAATTTTAAAATTTTAAAGTTATAACTCGAAATTGTACTTTAAAATTCCGAGTTAAATATAAGTTATAGGTCTCGTCGATACTACAGAATTTTACCCTAAAATTCTGACTTATGTTAAAATTTTAAGGTAAATTTTGAGTTACAACTCGAAATTTTAAAAATTCTGAAATTTAACTTGGAATTTTAGTTTTTTATTTTAGGTGTCCCTTTCACAGCTTCGTACTTTCTTCTTATTATATACCTATATATCTTTTTTCAGTGGTTTGCAAGTAAATGAAAACATTCATGAAAAACATTATGGATTTCGTAGAAAAAGATCCACAACCAGGTCTTAACTTTGTTTCTCATAGCTCGAACAAGTACCTCGAGTTCTTTCGCTAACTTTATATCTTCCCTTGTAATCTGTACCATTTATTCCACCAAATTAGATCCCACTTGAAATACTCCCCCCCCCTCCGGAAATGACGAAGTTTTTGAACCCTTAGGATCTCTATGGACTTTCTGGGCAGATAAAAAAACAAAACCGCATAAAAAGTTTATTAAGATAAAGAAAAAAGTAAAATTATTATTTATGAACAACCTTCTTATACATCATCGGCACAAGTCAAATAAAGATATGACTATCTATTTAGTTAATAGGTCATGCTTATACGAAACATTCATGTGTCCTCATAACAGAATAATATCAACAATTAAGAACAATACTGTCATGTTATTAAGTTCTTTAAATTGATACTTTTATGGAAAGTAAATCTGACGAGAGATTAGATAATATAAGAAAAAGCAAGTATGACGTTGCAGAAATCCTTGTAAGTAGATAAAAAAAATATAAATCGTATACTATTAAGTTGGCATAATGTATTTTTTAATTTAAATTAACTCTCTCATCCATATATTTTTTCATTGTCCATTATTATCTTAAATTTTACTCTCTCACTCTTGGTATTCTGAATTCCATGTAAAGAAGAGGTGTTTGCCTTAATAATAACCCTATTTTCACCATAAAGCCCACTTCTTTTGCCCACCGACGAGCTGTTGGGGACCTGTCCCGCTTTTTTTTTTATTAAAGCATGATTTCTGCTTTAAAAAATTTAACAGTAAAATTACTCCCCTTGGAATGTAGATCCTTATAGAGCAACACATAGTGCCTTTCTTATGCATCCTTTTACAGTAAGCCTAAAGAAGCCTTGAACCTTCCTCTTCGAATACTATTACAAGATATTAAATTTTACTTTTTATCTCGGGACAGTCCACGAAGGCTAAGACCTAAGTACTAATTTACCGTGGGGGTCTTATAATTATGAAAAAATATTATAGAAAGTCATTATCGAAGACTTCACTATAAAGTAATCAGGAGTTATTTCTGTTGGTAATTTGTTATAAGCAGTGACGTGCTCTACATATACTCAGCTCATTCATAGCACAAGGATAAAAACGCAAAATAGCGTTCGCGCAAAATTAAAAATAAACTGAAACAAAAACGGAAAAAGAAAACTGCAGCAATTTTTAAAAACCCATAAATGTGCGTGAAGAGACAGAAACATTGCAGAAAGACAAATTACAGGTAAGAAATTTTTTAAACGGTTCTGGTGACCAGAACTAAACAACCAATAGATGATTTCACGTCGAACTGGTAAGATAGACTGCAACAAACCGTCAGTTTTAACACAGTTAGACAGTTGGGCTCGTCAGTTGACCAACCATCCGAAATATGGTTAAAATTTTATATGTTACTTTTACGTTGTGTCAGTATAATAAAATATAATAATCAAGGGAAAAATACAAAAATAGGAGGTAAAATATTACACCATTTTACGTGCATCTTTGTTTAACGCCACGAATTAACAGATTAACGTGAAATGTACCGTAACCGGGTTAGACGAACGATCAAGAGTGTTAACATTGTCTATTGTTTTTGTTTGGCTTTGAAAAACTCTGGTTTATTTCTTGATGTTATTTTGTTACCTTTTTTTAGATAAACTGATATGAATTTTGGCATGTTTCGGCAATTTGAAACAAAGGAAAAGCTAAAAATAAAGATATTTTTAAGGGAAGTTGTAATCATGCCAATTCTACCAATCATTTATCAACAAACAACATTTTAGTTTCTATTTTGGTAGAACTGCAGCAACAAATAATCTTTGGACAAACAAATTAAATTTTATTAAAATGATAATTGGCAATTTAAACACTATTGAAAGCAATTAACTTAAAAATTTCGGATTATTAAATATCATCAACTTTATATCCAATATACAGGACGTTACCTAGACGTTAACTTCTCTAGTATTGTAACACAAAAAAATTGCATCATGAGATTTCTGCAAATTTTTATGTTCTGGTCATTTTTTTTATTACGAAAACATGGTCTCCCAATACCGACTCTCTGGCGATCTCTCAAAGTCGATTACATGTTGATTGGACGGTCTATATATAGGGGAGAACTTAAAAAATATATAACTTTTAAAATCATAACTCCCTAGAGGCCGATAAAGGAAAATTTCCTCTGCAGACTGGATTTGTACCGACGTAAAAACTAAATATTCATTTGAGTGTCTATAGATAAGGTGATCAACTTAAAAAGTTAAAATGTATTTTTATTTTTTTGGTATATAACTTTTGAACTGTTTTAGAGCCAAAAAGAAATTTTCTAAATGTTACTGACATAATGGGGTAGAACAAAAAAATCCAATGATCCTAATTATTATTACTTATTAATTTTAAATTGTTAAAAAGGCTCAATTTTACGAACAATAAAATTAAATGATATTTTCTTAGGTTTAATATTATGGTAGTTATACTTTTGACACGTCATTTCCGACACATACCGATCTTTGTTAACTATTTGCTATATCTGCAACAGGTAACGATCAAAAAATAGTAACTGGGGATGTATCCAAAAACACGTTTTCAATAATATTAGTTAACCGACTACAAAAAAAGCTCATATTCCTCTTTCGAACCAGATAGTATTTCTCCTCTTCTAATTCTTTATACATCTAGAATCAAAGGAGTAGGCCAATATAATTCCTCCTCTGGCAGCTCCCAACAGAGCAAACATATTTGTATCATTTTACAGTTCAACTGGAGAGCCCCGAACTTCCTGCTTTCTTCGTTCCTTCATTCGTAAAGTGTCCAGACTATAGAACCTGCTACCCACAGAAGTTTTTCTTTCTCCTCTCAATCTCCATATATTTAAGTCCCGTGTGAACAAACTCCCTTTTACCACACTGAAGACATCCACGGTATGTTAGTACTTGGGCCTTAGCCTTCGTGGACTGTCCAAAAAAAAAACTCTTTTTGGAATACGGTTTCCATGTCTGAGGAATGACCTCTCCCACGAGTCTAAGCATTTTTGATTTCATTCAAAGGGCTGTTTGTCCTAAAAATAATCCAACTCTTACAAGAAAATTCTTTCTCTTACTTATTGACGTGTTGTAGATCTGTTGCCCTTTTATAAATATCTTCAGGGCTTTTGCTCCGAGGAATTAGTCAATATAATCCTCTACCAGCTTCCAACAGAGCAACTGAGTGCCTCTACTACACATCCTTTTAGAATTCCATCTGGTGACGCCCAGAACCACTTTGTTTTGACTGTGGAACCTGCTATCTGCAGAGATCCCTCCTTCCCTATCAAACCTCCAAATCTTTAAGTTCCGTGTGTAAGACACCCACGGTATGTTAGTACTTAGGCTTCAAGCCTTCGTAAACTGTTCCAAGATACAAAAAAATATTATAAATTAAAAAAGTCTTGCTAACAGTTAATTTTTTATAGACCTCATTTTATTATATGCAAACTACATAATTTATTATAACATATTCCCCGCAGAAACCTACGTGACCATGTCAATCATGTAATGCAAGTAAAATTTATCATATAATTTCGCAACCGGTATGCACGTCCTTCAAGTTCTACATCTCGTATTACAGTACCGCGTGGAACCTAGAACTTGCCATATGAAAATTCCACATATTGGGTTACTATCGAATATATTTATGAAGTTTTAAATATTAAATTCACATAAATTTAACGATCCTATTAATACTTCTAAGTTTTTATGTTTTCTAAATTACTCTTGCATGACTATATTATTATACAGTGTGTCCCCAAATTATTATGAAGTATTTTATTAATATATGATATATATATATATATATATATATATATATATATATATATATATATATATATATATATATATATATATATATATATATATATATATATATATATATATATATATATATATATAAAATTTTTTTATATATATATATATATATATATATATATATATATATATATATATATATATATATATATATATATATATATATATAATTCTCCCCCCGTAGAGCAAAAGGGGCCAAGCGCCAAAGCAATTTTTTTAGTTCTTCCGCCAAATGACATTTCAAAAATGCCCGATCGATGGGGATAAAGGTCAAGCGCCGGGCCAACAATATCAGTTTTATCCGAGAGTACAAGTGCTACAAGTAAAACATAAATAAGAGCAAAAAGGTGCCAAGTGTCTGGTTATGGTGTTTGGCCCCGGGGGTTGTTCTGAAAAAAGGTTGTGCACAAAGGTAAGCGCCTTAAAGGGGGCACTTGGAACTTTTTGGAGAGAAAAGCAGGCCAATGAAGTTATTTTATACTGCAACAATTGTCCAGGACAAAATAAGAATAAAACTATGTTTTCGATGCTTCTGTACCATGCCCAAAAAAAAGACCTCCATAGAAAGTATAGAGCTAAAATTTTTGCTAAAGGGCCATACTTACATGGGTGCGGATGATACATAGCACAATATCGTCCTTTGTAAAACACAGGCAGGTTATGGCACCTTCCCAGTGGCCGTACATTATACAACTAAGTCGAACTAAACCACAGCCATTTGCGGTAACTAAACTAAACTATGGTGACTTTGACAGTTGGAAGAATATCCACAACATCCAACTAACCACAACTAACTACAACATATTCCTGTGAAATGGGCAAGCATAAGTGCACTTAAGTTTGTTAAAGGTATATTGGGCATTGAGTTCCACTATTCGTTTTTACCCTCTGAAGGAGCTCATAACATACACCTGCACATGCGCAACAGGATTCTGGAAGATCTTATTCCAAAGCCTTACTCGAAGAAAATACCAATAAGTTTAAAGACTCAGAGAAGCTCTGTCGAGATGGTATTATACCAGAGGATCTTCAACACGTTTTAAGTTTACCATACTCCAATAAGACACAAATTCTCAAATGTTACTAGTTTACTCTTTTTAAAATTTTATTTCCTTTCAATTATAAGTACTCTACTTTTTCAGGAATTTTTATTTTCTTTCAATTATAAAAAAACCCGCTTTTTTAAGAATTTTCATGATTTATTATGAGTTTATGTTGTGTTGAGCCTTTGTCTGTGATAATTTTTACAGATACTAGTTTTGTATAAATAAATTGCTTGACCCAGTTAATTTAACAGTTTTGATATATTAATTAAGGAGCCAAGCTTCCAGATAATACAAATTACAAAACTACCTGAAGAGCAAAAAGGGCCCAAGCGACACTTTTCTTCAAAATACAAAGTTTTTTTTAAAAACGCAATAGGGCAGAATGTAGTCATTATAGCAACAGTTATTGACACCAAAACTCATAAGAAAAAAATAAACACAAAAAATGGATATTAAGTATCAAATTTAAAAATTCAGTTTTTATGCTCTCTGCACAATTTTTTTGGCGCTTGGTCCCTTTTTGCTCTACAGGGGCGATATATATATATATATATATATATATATATATATATATATATATATATATATATATATATATATATAAATAATTCAAAAAGTTTTTAATAAAATAACCTTAATATGTTGCATATTATGAACTTTTTCATTCAGCCAACATCAACTTAAAGGGAAAATACCTGTAATTTTTTTTTCTAAATTGTTAGTATAATCCTTTAAGAATATGTCACCAAATTTTAAGAACATAATTTAGAGTATTTATTATATTATAGAGGGGGACCCTATTCTGTATGTGTACCCTATTCTATATGTATTCAAACTTTAAATGCGTTTTTCTCAAAACCATATTTTTCAAATTACCGTACACGATAACTCAAAAAGTTATTGATCGATCTCTCTGAATATAAAAATAAACCGTTCTACAGAAAACAACACGTCGCCGCGCGACGCAAAATGGTAAAACTGGAACCTCCGCATTATTCTCACTTACAGTAGGCAGCGATTTTATGTTAGCATATATGTAGTAACCTTAGGGGCTCTTTTTGACCAGTGTATACGAATGAATCCAGCTTAACAAAACCTACGTTTTCTATTTATTAACCTATTTTGACCCAAAAATGGAGTTTTATCGTTTTTTCCGCCGACTCTTCATAAACATTTGGTTACCTTTGACAACCAACCAACAGAAATAGTAAAAAAAATTGTTATATTGCAATACCGACTGAGAATTACAACGTCACGTATTAAAAAATAAACGGTTTAAATGTCCTATGAATAATTCAGCTCACATCAGCGTAATTTTACCGATTTAGATCTCATATCAAGCCTTATATAAACGGGTTTAAGAAGGAAAGAAGCCTTACACTATACTGGGGATATTTTTAGCCTATTTTCGCTCCTGTCCTTACGTTCGTTCAAAGGATTTTTACAAAAAAAAAAAAAATTAAAATCTTACAAAATATATTTATCTAAAAAAAATCTCTGTAAGATTTAAATTTACACTTTTAGCAGTGGAATCTACTCTGGAATCTTGGAAAACTTTTTTTTCTGGCATAGTCCACGAAGGGGTAAAGCCCCAGACTAACGTTCCGTGGGTGACTTAAATGAAGTAAGAGGTAGTTTATTAACACAAGACTTAAAGATTTAAAGGTTTGGAGGAAAAAGGGAGAACCTCTGCTGGCACAGTCTATAATCTGTTCATTTTGCAAATAAGAAAAACACTTGAAATGTATTGCATTGGTTCAAAAAGTCAGTAACCATGGTTACTTACTAGGTGTTTTTCTTAATTAAAAATAGAGAGTGCACATACACTTTAGAAATAAAAGAACACAAAGTGGGAAATTTGGCTCCTCTACAAATAGACTTTAAAAGGATGCATAAGAGTCGCACTTCATGGAGCTTTACTGAAAGCTACTAGAGAAGGGATTAGATTGGCTAATTCCTCTTAGCAAAAGCCGTGAAACTACTCTTAAAAAAGCGATAGATCTCTACAGCACGTCGGTTGGTAAGAACAGAAAGGTTTCCTGTAAGAGTGGGATAATTGATAAGGCTCTTTAGATGAAATCAAAAATGCTAGGAGTTGTGGGAAACACTATTTTCCAGATATTGGAACAGAAAACGAGACATACTTTCTGGTTAAAAAAAACTGGAGAGCCAAGAACAAAGTGGTGGTAAAAGACCGCAGAAAGGAAGTTTAAGGTCAAAAACAACATTGGGGTGGAAGAATAGTTGATTTTGTTAAATTTCTTATTGATTTCTGGAATCTACTTGATTTTTTTAATTTTTAAACTCATTTACGTTCTTCTGTATTTAAATGGGCGACTGTCATACAATTTAACTAGGCCTGTATTCATTAAAGTTTCGCAGATTTCAATGTAAAGGGAAGAATTTCAAACAACTTGTACAAATTAATTCATCCTTGTAAAATTTTCTATGCAGTTTCCTTTAAACACATCTTCTAAATTCTTGAAAGTCATTCATTACACATCCACAACTTTTTTTATATTGTTATAAAGTTTTGAAAATATTTAATAATGTGGTAAAAACGGTAGGTAATTTTTATTTATAAGTTGGAAATTAAAATGACCTTACTAAGTTATAAAATATTCTAAACATGAATAACCATACACGAGAAATGAATGCTAAGAATGGTATCAAGCTAATTTGTTGTTTTAGTCATAAATACAACTTCCTGGTAGGTAATTAAATATTGATAAAATATTAGTAATATGTGTAACTATAGAAATAAAAAATCTTTTTATGGGGAGTAGGTGTTATTAAATTCTTTGAAAAGGAATAAAAGAACCTAAAAAGATACAATGACAAATAGGTATATAATAAGGTGACCAGATTTTTAGATGGGCAAAGCGGGACAACTCTGAAGAAGGGGGTATCAACAAAAATTTTCATACAGAATAAAAATAATATCATTATTTTTTTTATTTTTAACGTAAGTACAATTTATAAATATAAAAAAAGTATAATATTTTATTCCTTGACATATTTTTTATTTGAGTGAATTTGTTTCAGTAGATTGTTGTCATTTTTTAAAATATTGTTAAAAAATTTTCACAAGAATTTGTCGAATTTAACTTAATTTTAAAAGTCGGGACTTTTGAAAAAGGTCGCGGGACGCGGAAACAAATTGTAAAAAATCGGGACTGTCCCGCCAAAAGCGGGACGTCTGTTTACCTTAGTATATAAGCATTATGTTTGCTTGAAAGTAATAGGCAATGATGTATGCTGAACAAGGCCAAATTTATGACCTTCCCCGTATTTAAAATGTGAAAAAGCCATCTTGTGTATTTTACTCTAGTAGAATTTAAAACAATAATTAAGAAAGAAAATAATATGATTAAAAAAAATTTCAGTATAATAACCGCATGACTGACGTAATATTAACTTTTTGTGTTTTGGCAATTCAGGTAATTATTGTTATTAAAAATTAATACTAAACATTTTTTGTTAAAATATATTAAAAAAATGTAAATTTCACATATATATATTTTTTTTGTTTTCATGGGCTATTTGCCACCATTGTAAATAAGCTTTGAATTGTGGTCATCCTATCAGATAATAGTATCAAGCAGCATATTTCTCTATAATATAAAGTAAAATATGCAAATTTATTGCAAAATATACATATTAAAATTCAAATATTTTTGAAATTAATTCAGCGACTGGCACGCTCTGTGATTGGTTACAACTTTGTTCACGTCACCTGCAAGTAAATAAATGTCACAAGCTTTGTGTTGTGTGTTTCCAGGTGTTATTTTCGACCTTTAACTAGCTAAATAACTGTTTCTTGACCATTATATATAAAAAACATATTTTAAGTAACATAATTATTCGTTTTGTACCTCAAAATGGACGTACATTTTGTGCAAGCCGATAACAGAAACCTACCTGAGATGGACGCATTTATGATTGTGCGTTTCTTTAAAAATAACGCTGACTACTATGCTGCAGAACTCAAAAATGTAAAAACAGCTGTGTTAGTACCTCTAAAAAATTATTTATTTACGTGTTCATCATTCAGTTTTTCTCAAAATCTTATTGTAGGTTATGTTTATAGAGTGTAGAAATATAATATCATCAGTAACTTCTAGAACAAACAAAATCATTCTAATCCAAAAGTTAGGTTACTTATACCTTAAAGTGTTTATAAGTTATCTAAAGGCGATATTTTGTTGTATATAAATTGGTAGGTATTTAAAGCAGGATATTTGTATACTTACATTAAAGTGATCTTTACACATAAAAACATTTGAATGCAATACAAAGCTGTTTAGATCTCTTCAAAGCTAATCGTAACCACTTTTTGGTTTTTAAGATTTTTTGGGGTTTTTTGTGATTTTAAGAGAAGTATTGGTACATTGTGGCACTACACACCATTTATTCCTTTAGCCAATAAATTGGGAAATTATTAGCAAAATTTACTGTAGTTGCACTCGTTGTTAACTTGTTTACTTGCATATGACGTCACGCGAAACATATGTCGACACAAATACAGAAACAGCGTTTTTAGCGCGAATTTTATAATTTAAACTTTAAAATTGAGTTTTATTGAAAATACAGCAGAAATATAAAATGTATTGTGTTCGTTAGGTAACAAAGATTAATTTAAAACAATTTTTCAAAATCAGTCAAACGGCCTATTTCAATTATTTTTTTAAGAGTTCTTCAGAAATCTACTTAAAAAAATGACTATTTTATAATTATTTAGTTTTTTTTATACGAGAAAAGCCACAAATAAGCCCCAGTTCAATCCTCTCTGGATGGCTGTATATTGTGACTTGCACTATATTTATCTATTTTAAACAAAACAAAATTTAACCTGCTAACTACTTCTATTAATTTTGGTTAGACAAGAAGATACAGTTTAAAATAAACACTCTACTGATTTAATAGTTAATGTCGGAACTTATTTCTTATGGTGTTAATATTAAGGGCTATTAGTAAAGCTTTTACTTCATATATCTATGTAGGTATATTTTTCTTGGTACCCTTAACCAATCACTTGTAAAAAAAAACCTTTAAAAAATTGAAAAGGATGCATGATACATAACTTTATATAAATCGAATGAGTTTTTTATGAAATAACTTAAAGAACAATACTGTTGTGGCCCTTAATGTAAGAGTCAGTTAAAAATAGAGACTATTGTGACTTAAGTGTGATGGGATCAACAATGGGGCATTTTTACACTATCATGAAGATTTAAAGTTGTAATATGAAAACCGTAATAAAATAAAATTGTGTGATATCATGTTTAGTGTTAAAACCAGATTAAGGAAACAACTACAAAATTTTTAATACATAATAAACTATAATAATAATATTAAATTGGATTAAAACAAAACAAACAGAGGACTCACATCAACAGTGCTGTTTATCTGTTTACTAAAATAATAATAATAATAATAATAATAACAACAATGATGAAAATAATATTTTTTAATAAAAATATTATTTTCATTTTTGGTTTTTCTTACATGAGGTACTTAAAAATAATTAATAACTTGAAAGCATATTTGCATTATCATTTTATATTTAATGTTAACTCGTTACAAACAGAAAGTAACAAAACTAAGTAATTACCTACTTATTTCAGTAATATTTAATAATTATATATTTTCAGTAGAATGTAGAAACAATATTTTTTACTATTAGTTGACTAATAATACAACATATTATAACTTTTTTTAAATTTTGACACCTACAGTTACCTTGTACATACATTTTAGTGGCTGATAACAGCATATAGATAATTTTAATAAAACACTTAAATGTACTTATAAAAGTGTGTTAGATTTGTATCTAAATGAAATAAACATATTGCAAAAAATATGTTAAACACTTCCTTTAATATTACTTTTGGCCCTAAGATTTCATTGCTTCTGCCCAAAAAAAGGGTTAAATATCACACAAAAAGTATTTAATTGTGTAAACTTTTACTTACAATAAAACTTACAGAGAACATATTAACACTAGTAAATCACCCTGGTCATTAACCTCTAATATACACAATATGCCACCAAATACGAGTGAAAATTTTTAGATATTTTTAATATAACAATGAGACTTTATTATGAATTATAAAAATGATCTTAAAAAGGTACACCTAACTGTGATATTTTTTCAGACTGGCACAGATTTAGTTCAAGCAAGACAAAAATAATGAATTGGTCAGTGCTAATAATAGAAAACGAAAAGGCACCCAACAAAAATAACTTCTTAGAATAATAAACACGCAAAAGGCTGACTTACCTTCTTTAATCTGGCTGCTAACTAATCATAGCTGATCAGTTTGGATAAAAACTTCAATTTAAAAATGTAAATTTCAAGCAGTTGTTTACTTAAATAACCTTTGAAACGTGATTTTTGTGCAAGAAAATTGTCGTGTTTCAGGGGTTTATTTTTAGTGATTCAATCGTACACGCGTGTACAATAGACTAAACAGCAAACTTTCATTTCTTAATTAACAGGTGGATGTAAAATAAGATTCGTGACGAGCCCACGACACGACACACATAACCTAATGAATAACTACGTTTACTGACTGCCTCGGATGTTCAAAAACTCGTTTAAATTGCGTTAATTTCTTTTCCACTTATTTTGATTCAATATTTACTACCTAACAATAAATTAACTATCTAAAAAAAATCCGCCTTAATCAATGACACGACAACAAAAACAATTGAGCACAAAATGGGCAGGCAAATTCTTCCTTTTTCTTACGAAGGGCACTAGCAACGACCACGGAACTCGATTCCACGAAGCCAAAAATTGATATTTTTCTTCTTTCTGTGGTAAAGAGTAACCGCGCCGAACAACGGTGTATGGAATACTAGCGATTCGGTGGAAGCGAATACTAGGCCACCAGCTACGCATCCGTGTTGAACGGGTGGCAGATTAAAGCGGTTGCATTTTGATCGATCGGGGCTTACAGGGGCTTGTTGTTAAGATTTGTTGGTCGTTAACAAAATTCTTAACGGGGTTGTGTAAAAGTTATCTATTTCTTCTTCCCACTTTATTTTAGCACGGTATAATTATTTTACAAATATAATGTAGAAAAAATATAGATATTTAGAAAAATAAACTATGTTAATAATTCTCATACATTTCTATTCTTAATATTTACAATTATTAACACATTGTCACTTTTTTTTTAAATTGTAAATTTGCGTATCCATTTAGTATGCAAGGCAAACACAACCGTGGTCAAACCAATGAGATTCGTCGGATCTCAGCCTTGCCGCTTGGCAGTGCGAAGAAACGTGCAAGAGCGAAAGAAAACAGTAGTATAACCTTTCTCTCTCGCTCCGCGTGTTGATATTGGTCGGCTGAAAGTCGGCGGGCCGACAACCAATATCAGCACGTTGAGCAAGAGAGAAAGGTTATATCCCTGTTTTCTTTCTCTCTCGCAAACTCCTGCGCCCAGCCAAACGGAGTAGGTGGATTCTTGAACGTAGCTCAGGCCTATTAAACTAAGGCAGTATGTGTTAGTACAATGCTTAAGCCGAAAAGGCGTAGTTCATAATAAATTTATAACATGCATAATTATGTTAGTGGTAAACTGGCAAACACTCAAATCTTTCCTAAAATGACTAGTCAATGCATGTATGTAAGCCGCGAATATCGCCAAGCGAAGAATGCGAATTTTGCGAATATTTGCAAAAATTCGCTGCTATGTTCTCCCGAATATTCGCATTTAGATTACTGCCGCTATCTCTATCTTACGCCTGATTTCGTAACTAATCGCGTATTGTTCTTTTTTTTTTAATTGCGCCTGCTGTATGCACAGTTGGTCATTTCAAAATATGCTATAGGGTATTCTTTCACAACTACGGGTCCTAATACCATACAAATAAGTTATACCTAGAGCAAATTTTGGTAGTGAAAAAATTAGTTCGCGAATATTCGCAAACATTCGCGTAGTTCAAACCCTCCTCCTGCCTCTGTAACGCATTGTAACGTTTAACAAGACCCCCCCTCCCCAAATTCGTTACGTAATACTTGAACGCTTCCTCTTAAGAATAAACGTATCTGATATAACTATATACTACACAAATCTATTTATGTACAAATTAGTCTTATTTATCTTTCATTAAATAGTCAACAGGATTGTTAGTGACACTAAAGAAAATGAGCAATGCAAGAAGTTACTCTTCTAGGAACATTGAAGGCCAGACTGAGAGTGATTCTACATCCCAGTTTTTAAATTATGGTATTATGTTAGATATCATATTAAACTTACTCTCCATCCACATCCGTTTCCACAATTTTATCCATATTATTGTTTTCCTCCTGAACATCATCGATGTACTTCAGTCCTACCAGATTTAATTTATCCTGGTTTTCTTTTCTCTTTCCTTCTATCGAAGGCACTATCCCGCTCGGTTTTGTTCTTTTATCCACGATATTATCAGTCGCACTTAAAGCCATAGTTAATTAATTTTTTGCGTTAACTTTTAATTTATAACAAGAAAATAAATGTTCAACTTGTTCGATGTGGAATTATTGATGTCCTTTGTTCCATTATAATTTTTTAATCACTTTTAACTTATTAAACTCGGTTTAAATTGTTCTAGGTGTTTGTCGATCGCTTTCAGGTTATTGAGGAACTAATTTTTAATTTCGGTGGATTTTACAATCACTTAAAAATGTTAACATTTAGGTATAATTAAGGTGACTATTGAAAAAAATGCAAAATTGTTATAAGAATAAATATTTTTTTCTAGACGGTTAAGTAGGCAAGGAAATAAAAAAAACTGAAATAAAATTAAATTTATTAACTTTACTTAAAACAAACGTTTGTACAGGGTGTCCCAAATTTAAGCCTCATTATTAGAATCTTGGAAACTTGAAGAGATCCGAGGTCGGTTAAAGGGAGGCAAAGTTGCGCGATTTAATGCTGATCAAAATTCCACGTTAAAAGTTAAACATTTCAAATATTTTTAAAGA
>JAHBCN010004414.1:0-64196 GCA_019359885.1 Listronotus oregonensis
ATATATCTGTGTCTAGTTGGTACGCAAGACAGATATATGCAAGAGGGCGCCTACACTCTAAATAGAGTATGGCACAGCAAGAAGAAGAAGGCACTTTAAGAGGCCGAGGTTTTAAAGGGAACTTGGCCCTATACAAGTGTTTTAGGTAAAATAGGTAATATCTTAACTTTTGCAAACAAGATTAGACTATTTTTCTTTAGATTTCTTAAAAGCCACGCTTTGTTAACAGGCTAAATAGACACATCAACATAACGTCCTGTTGAAGTAACAAATTATAATCTTGATTAGATAATATCAATATGCTAATTGCGTTTTAAACACGTTAATTACTTCTCTTAAACAACAGTTAAAAGTACTAATCACTACTAATTCGTATGCTCAAAAGTTTATTTACATATTACGGCATATCTTGTATTGAAATGTATGCGCATATCTGATTATCTCGACATATTATTATTTGTGCATGTTATGTCTATCAATAACAAATTGAATTTAATTATGTTTTCACACCTTATCACGGGGCGTCAGTATTTGTTGAACTAAATACTAATTTATCTTAAATGTTTCTTACTTGGGAAAGTACAAAATGCATTAAAGGAAATCTTATTCTTTGTTACATTCCTGTCCATTACCTATAGAGTTTTTCCTTGATAAAACTATGATAAAATTGGTAAGGCAAATGCAGCTGTCTACGATCTATGGTTTTTAAAGAAACCCGAACGCATGACTTCTACATCCAACCAGTATGTAACGTTACAACTGATTTACGGCCGATTGATGATCGCGTTGTTAAATTTAGCAATGGACTTGGCAGTTGTTAAAAGTTAACAACGGTTTATAATGTTTAACAAAACGTCATTGTCAGTGTTATTCAATGATTTTAGTAGGCATCCTGTCAAAATCTGACATTTTGTTAAACACTCTAAACCGTTGTTAACTTTTAACAATTGCTAAGTCCATTGCTAAATTTAACAACGCGATCATTACTCGGCCGATAAAGTTCTTAATTCGGTTTTTAACCTTCGTCGTCCTAAAGCCCCACCATCCACCATTATCCTTTTCCCATCAAGACATTAATGTAAAATATCCAATCCAAAAATATCGGCTTCCTAAAGTATTGAGATCCAAAATTAGATAAATTTCTGCCCACAATTTGGTTCCATTCTTTTATATGTAGTGACAAATTTTTCAATAACCTCTTTGTATTAATAAACGTTCTTTTTTTATTTATACAGACAGTTTTTTTCAATAACACAGACAATTCAGTAGAAAACTTGCCAATCAAAAAAGAGTGGGACAACTTTGTGGACAAAACGAATCCCGATCACAAAAATCCCATGGCAAAAACTAACTAATACCAAAATATCCTTATCTTTCCCATTATGTGTAACCAAAACTAACCACACCTAACCATAATTTTCCATATTGCTAGTACAAACACATGCTCTGCATTTCTTTGTATTGTAATTAACACATCGCCATCAAAACTAACCATCATCTTCCATATTGCTAGTACAAACACGTGCTTGCTTTCTTTCTTTGTATTGTGATTAATACATAATGGGAAAGATAGTGATATTTTTGTATTAGTAGGATTTTGCCATAGGATTTTTTTGTGGGATATTTTTTATAGTATGTTTTATCATTGAATTTTTTTGGCATGAGATATTAATGGTCGGGATATATCTTTCTGGGATTTTCTGACCGGTCACTTGGTAGATCTCTGTACTTTAAAAAGTCGAGATTTTGGGATCGGAAATTGTATCATACAAGTATTTTTGGTGGGACCTCTTTCTTTTTTCTGAGTTCAAGGAATAGAAAAAAATAGGGGAAGGTCTTCTGCTTTTTTTCTCAGTATAACTTGCTCTGTAGGTAAAACCTAATACTGAATATGAGGTACAGAAACTGCTTATTTTTATGTCCCTGAAATCGCGTCTGGTTTGGGGTCTGATAGGTAAAATATAGCAATTTTTTAAATATTGAATAAGATTAAGCCCAAATTTTTAATTCTAAGACAATTATGAGCTCTGAAACTAAGATTCAATTGTATTGCAAACTTCTAAACTACCTCCTAAATGGACAATATTCCACCCCCAAATTTTAATTTTCTCCTCCCTCGGGAAGTGGTAGATAATTTAGTTGAATTAATGAGTGAGTAAGTGGGTCAGTGAGTAGTAAAATGGGCGAACTTAGCCTGGCGCACAAGCATGCACCTAGATGCCAAACTCAAAATTTATTGAACTATAATAGGTTTGTTCCAGCACGTCGAAAAACCGTCACCGAACGATCACGCTCATGCGCAGTGATTAAAGTGCGTTCCAAGAGAGTCGTGACGATTATCGGACGATCCTGTTTGTGTACCAACAAAACTTGGGATCGTTTAGTTACGGTTTCAGAACGGTAATTCCGATACATGGCCTAAATTGAAAACTGTTTGGGTTGACTTGCGCATTGAACATCTTGGCATTGGATTTTTGATTTTTAACAGCTGTTTCATGTTTATTGTTTCATATTTCATCTTCATATGTTAAGGTAGGATTATGCAGAAAAGTTAAGTTAATTTAAGTTAACAAAAATTAAGTTATTATAAATTAAAACATTTGTGTGAAAACATGCCAATCAGTTTAAATATAACAATAAAATTTAGCATACGTAGGGCAAATCACTGTTAATAGGGTTTTCGTGATTTCTATTTTATTGGTGCACTCTCTGGCAGCTGTCCGGTAATTTGTTAACTTCTTAAATAAATATTTGTCTAAAAAATATATAATTTTGTTACATTTTCTATAACGCATGGGAAAGACGAGTTTCTGTAAGCCTATTTTATGATGTTATTGTGTGGGAGTTTAATTATTTTAGAAAGAAAACGTTTATTTCATTTTATGATAAAGTTAAAATTAAAATAGGTTAAAAAAGTTAAAAGTGGTTTATCTTTTTAACTTAACTTAATTATTAATTTATGTGTATAATTAAAACCATTTGATCACATAATTTTTATCTTTTCTTGTGTGACTTTAACTTATTTTAACTTAATTTAATTTTTTTGCATAATCCTAACTTTATTTAGCGAATAGCGTGCAACGTGCTTTAGCATTTTCTATTTCCTCGCTTGTTTAATTATTCAAAAACATTAATTTTTACACCTCCTAAGCACATTATTAAATTTAATTATCTTTAAAGATGAGTGACGATATTATGAGTGATATTTGCTAACTTTGATCACAAAAATCATAAGTAGAAAAGTAGCGTTATATTTTTAAAACAAAAAATTCAAAAACTTTTGATTTGATAGTCCCAAAAACGATCCGCAAAGCGATCCAACGTTTGTACTTTTCGTACCGTCACGAAACTATTTTAAGGCCGCGCATGCGTCTAAGCGCACCAAAAAACAGTTCAAAAACGATTTCGAAACGATACTGGATTTCTTGTTGGAACAAACCTAATAATAAAACAAAATCCCATAAGAGGCGGACTTTAGACTGTATATAGGCACAATTTAAAGCCGATTTTAAAGGCATCCAGTAAGCTCGGTGAAATGTTATTCAACAAGCTTTTTGCAACGTAAGTTAAATTTATTTGAGTTTGGCATCCAGGCCAAACTCACATTTTTTTTTAGTTTAATAATAGAACAAAATCCCATTTAAGGCGGACTTTTTAAAATACTTTGTATATAGCCATAATTAAAAGCCGAGTTTAAAGGCATCCGGCAAGCTAGGTGAAATGTTTTTCAACAAGCTTTTTTCAGCATTAATTAAATTTATTTGAGTTTGGCATCTAAGCCAAGCTCAAATTTTATTTAACTTTAATAATAAAAAAAATCATATGATGCGGACTTTTTAAAAGACTCCATATATAGCAATAATTAAAAGCCAAGTTTACAGGCATCCGGCAAGCTAGGTGAAAGGTTTTTCAACAAGTTTTTTACAACATGAGGTAAATTTATTTGAGTTTGGCTTCTAGGCCAAACACAAATTTTATTTTACTTTAATAAAAAAAATCATATGATGCGGACTTTTAAAAAGATTCTATATATAGCCATAATTAAAAGCCGAGTTTAAAGGCATCAGCAAGCTAGGTAAAATGTTATTTAACAAGCTTTTTATAACATGAGTTAAATTTATTTTACTCTAATAATAAAAAAAAACTTCATATCATGTGGACTTTTTAAAAGACTCTGTATATATCCATAATTTAAAGCCGAGTATAAAGGCATCTAGTAAGCTAGGTAAAATGTTATTTAACACGCTTTTTACAACATTAGTTAAATTTATTTGAGCTTGATATCTAGGCCAAACCCAAATTTTATTTTACTCTAATAATAAAAAAATTCCATATCATGCGGACTTTTTAAAAGACTCTGTATATAGCCATAATTTAAAGCCGAGTATAAAGGCATCTAGTAAGCTAGGTAAAATGTAATTTAACACGCTTTTTACAACATGAGTTAAATTTATTTGAGTTTGGCATCTAGGCCAAACTCAAATTTTATTTAACTTAAATAATAAAATAAAATTTTATATAAAGCGAACTTTTTAAAATTCTGTATATAGCCATAATTTAAAGCCGAGTATAAAGGCATCTAGTAAGTTAGGTAAAATTTTATTCAACAAGCTTTTTACAACATGAGTTAAATTTATTTGAGCTTGATATCTAGGCCAAACCCAAATTTTATTTTACTCTAATAATAAAAAAAAATTCCATATCATGCGGACTTTTTAAAAGACTCTGTATATAGCCATAATTTAAAGCCGAGTATAAAGGCATTTAGTAAGCTAGGTAAAATGTTATTTAACACGCTTTTTACAACATTAGTTAAATTTATTTGAGTTTGGCATCTAGGCCAAACTTAAATTTTATTTAACTTAAATAATAAAATAAAATTTTATATCAAGCGAACTTTTTAAAATTCTGTATATAGCCATAATTTAAAGCCGAGTATAAAGGCATCTAGTAAGTTAGGTAAAATTTTATTCAACAAGCTTTTTACAACATGAGTTAAATTTATTTGAGCTTGATATCTAGGCCAAACTTAAATTTTATTTAACTTAAATAATAAAATAAAATTTCACATATCATGCGGACTTTCTTAAACTCTGTATATGGGTCCTTCAAGGACAATTACACAAATTTTCAAAGTGCCTCAAGAACCTACTCAAAATTGTTAACCAGCTCTCGGACTATAGGGGCAAGGAGAGAACAAAGCGGAAATTTGTGACATCATTAATTTGAATCTAACTTGGTTTTTACATAGTTTCTTTTCAAGAACAATAGATTTATATCATAAATAATACAGTAATTTTGTAAATACTAATAAAGAAAAAACTGTTTAAATTTAACCTTCGATAAAAAAAATGCGCAAATCAAAAAGCCATTTGCAAATTCAAAATGAATCCATGTAGTTGGTACATAACAAAATCTCAAGCAAAATCTCTATGAAAAAATAGAGGCCTTGAAGTAAGTAAATACGGAAACATTAAAGAAACCGGCACAAACATAACACAAAAATGGGTTAGTTTACAGTTTATAATTTTACTGTTTATAATTTGGGCGGGTAATTAGATTAGATATAAAAAGTCGTAATA
The DNA here is from genome assembly GCA_019359885.1 of Listronotus oregonensis. Lineage (NCBI taxonomy): Eukaryota > Metazoa > Arthropoda > Insecta > Coleoptera > Curculionidae > Listronotus > Listronotus oregonensis. The sequence goes on from JAHBCN010004414.1 coordinate 5,583, forward strand.
ACTAGAGATGTGAAAAAAAAACATTATTTATTTTTAATTATTTATTTATCGTGACTTGACCCACAATTTGAATGTATATCAATAGGAAGTGTTGGTTGGTTATAATAAGGAAGTGGGTCTATATATGTTTAAACCAGTTTATTTATAGATATACAGGGCCATTTAAAACTTATCCTTAAAAATTTAGGAAACCACTAATAATTTTGTAGATATTTACAAAAATAAATTTGAAAATGTTTAGAAAATAAAAAATAATATATTTTTTTAAAAGATATATAACTTATTTGAGCAAATGAGGTAGTTGTGCTGCGCGTAAAATGTAATATTTTATCTTGCTTTTAATTAACCATATTAAATATATTGTCAATGGTAATGTAACGTAAAATTGGGCCAAGTCCATCATTTTGTCCCAGTATTTGACTTGGAAAGTTTTTACTAATTTGTATTAATAATTTTTTTTCAGTAATACAGACAGTTTTCTTTATTTACAGACAGATCAATAAAAAACTTGCCAAATCAAAAAAAAAGTAAATCAAAATTGTGCACAGACTTCGTGTAATATTAAGGCGTGTTTACACCAAAGTTGACAAAAGTTTGTTTGTAGAAAACTAAAAGTTGTTAACGATTTCTTAAATTAAAGCAAGTGAAATAATTTTTGTAGAAAACTAAAATTTGCCCTTCTTAAATTTAGAGAAACAAGTAGAAAACTTGTTCCCAAAGAATTGGCGCGAAAGGATTAAGCAGTAGCTGTCCAGTTCTTCACTAGTTTTCTACAACTTGCGCAAAGCGCGCAACAACAAATCTTTCACTTTTAGTTGTCAACTTTCTTTGATCTTTACCGACACTCCGCAGGAAACCACAATTTAGTGAAAGAATTGTCTCTCCACAAGAGGAAGACAGAAAAAACTTGCTGTATTTTATAGAAAAAGCAACAAATTGCCGCAACTTATGGAAAACATAGTGGAAGACTTTGGTGTAAACGCGGCTTTAGATCTCAATACTTTAAGAGGTCGAGATTTTTGGATAGGAACTTTGGCCTTATTTTACATAAGTATTTTTGGTGGGATTCTTATGCCTTTTTTATCAGTATACCTTGCTAATCGTTAGACTGAATGTGAAGTACGAAAATTGAGATAGTGCAGACATCATTTTATATCATTAAACTGACCCGGTTCTAAAACTCGTAACATCTACCCACGTCTTTCCTTAAAGCATGCCTTGAAGATTACTTTGATTATCCAAATTACCATTTCGCATCACGCTCTTACTTTTTCTGTTCCACTACTTCGAAGTAGTACAAACCTATTAAATAACGCCATAAAGAGAAAATAAAAGTACATTTCAGAGGCTTCGCCAAAGTGCATTTACTATTACTAGACATTACCCACTAACCTTTTACCGGTCGTTATAACGATCATGTAATATTTCAGTGACGTACCAGAATAATATAAAAACATTTTTTAACAAGCTTTTATTTACATGCCCTGAAAAATAGATAAACTTTAAATTATCCAAACCCTCTGATCCGAGGACCATCTGGGTATGATCCAGCTCTCCAAAGGCCCCACAAAAGACCAAAAATTCAAATTTTGGACTAAGCTTCTTAGATGGTACCCGGTACCTACAGGAAGGACCCGGGTACCACCCACCCTGGCCTCTCGGCCTAGCCATAAAAATCCGATTTCTGGATTGTCCCGAGTCACTGGGGCAAGGGCCCCAGCTTCTCAGTCACTTCTTAAACCCCACTCCGCTAAGCCAGATTCCAGGCTAAGCCAAAAACTTCAAAACCCCAAACAACCGTGATAGCCAACATGGCAAACACGTAGTGAGGACTTGCTCAGCCAAAAGGAGAGCGAGGGGTGGTTGGCAAGCCTAGGGGGAGTTCGGAGGGCCTGTAAGCTCTACGGGATCCTTCCAGGTGGGACCCTTACTACTACTTTAAATTAAATCAAACCCATCAATTTATTACATTACACAATTTATATGTTAGCTTGTTTCGAAATTATTTTATCAAAAAACATATTTTTTTCTTAGAATTACCTATGTTAAGATTAAGTAGTATATTGTATTCTTCTTCTTCTTTATCTACACACGTAAATCTCACGACAAGCTTTTATATCATACAAATTATTGTGTAATGTAATAAATTGATGGGTTTAATTTAATTTAATGTTTGATTTTTTTTAAATTTTTATTATTAATGAATATGTTTTTGTTTACCCATTCACCAAAAAACCATCCTTAACCTACGCCAAGTTATAAGTCTTTTGATTTTTTTCCATGGATCCCATTCACTTGATATCCTTATCATGGATAACCAGAACTAACCAGAACGTCATTTTATTTTTCGTATTCCTCTCAGCAAACCCTTTCATTTGATATCCATATCATAAGAGTGCAAAAAATAACTAGTCCGCCATATTGTATTTGGATTGATGTCATTTTATTTTTCGTATTCTTATCAGCAACCCCTTAAATATCCATATCATGACAGTACATAAAGAATAACTAGTTCACCCCTTTTGGCGGTCACGGTCCGCCATGTTGAAAGTCCACCAGCAACAAATTAGCAACAAATTTCTCGATACTTGTTTAATCGATTATTCCATAATGAGCTATTATTTCTGCTACCTTAACATAATGATGACGATTTTTTTTCGGAGATTGGTTTGAGCAACAACATCGTTTTTTTGGCAACTAATTATCGACAAAAAACAACAAATATTGGTGTTTTTTTTTTCGATTTTCTTTGATTTTTTACTGCCAGCTCTATGGGGCTAAAACAAATGGGTCTTTAGCCATGATCCTGAATCAAAAAAAGAGACTAAGAAGTGGTATGATGCTTCAAAGCTAGTTAGATTCCAGAAATTGGTCAGGGGAATGTTAACATTAGTTTTTTGCGATGCAAATAAAAGTTTGGTCCTGGATTACCTCCCAAACTAATAAAACAATAACTTTATATTAATATTGTAACATTTTGCTGGATGTAAAAATGTGTAAAACAAGAGCTAGTTTACAGGAGAAAAAATAATTATATTCATTAAGACACCGCACCTTCTCACACAGCCCAAGAAACCATCGCGAAAATGAGTAAATTAAAATTCGAATTGTTACAATATCCACCCTCTTCATCAGATTTTGCTTCCTGTGACTTTTAGCTACTTTTACAATTCATAAATCAAAAGATCACGGGAACAAGTTTATTATAGTTTGGGGAGATGATAAAATGTATTGCAAACTATAAATTATTATCGAATGACAAAGCTAATTAAAAAACCGTATATAACCATCTACCTGGCTTTAAAGCAAAATATACTAGACTTTTAGATAATCTAATTTCCTTACTTCGTCTTTAGTTTTACATCGACAGACCACCGATTGTGATGGATCTTTTTTTAATTTGGACAAAATCAACCGTGAGGTGAGTATCGTTATTCCCATACCTCTATCTTGACAAGACTACCTAAACTAGTATAAATAACTATTTCCTGTTTTTATTTATTATTTCTTTTAAATATCCTGTCAAATACATCCTTAACAATGCCAACACCGTCAAAATCTAAAGGCGACAGTTTTACTCTGAAGTGTTTTCCTTAAACCTGATGTTGTTTCAGTTTCTTTCAGTCTCCGGGGGACAAAAACATGACTTTTCCTAGGTCAATCAAACATTCTACCGAAGAAGCTATGTTGTCCATTTTTATGTTAATAATTTCTCCTCAAGTGGGGATTCCTAAAAACCAGTCAAGTACAAGCAAAGTTTGTTATTTTCCTATTGTCTACATAGGGCTGAAAAGCGTACATGTAGACTTAAACGGAGTGTGAATACTGATTTTTTTTTCAGAAAGGCAGTATGCCATTCCATTACAAATTGTCAATGTGACACTCGGAAAATACAGCCTTGTTGTTTTATTACACTTTTAATTCAACCCCTTTTAAACGTTGATTTTAAGCGAATTCTTTTCGGTGGCCTTAGCAACAATGCATGGACCGGTTTTATCTGGCTGCTGGGTATAAAGCAATCTGGACAAGGAATATTATGGAATCCATCACTGTTTGTAAGTGGTTAATAAAATTCAAGCACGATAGAACTTTCATTCTAACCAACTAACCACAAACAACAGAGTTACACTAATGTAGGTGCCAAGACATGAGGGAGTGGAATGCAATGAAATTACCGACTATTACTAACCAAAGTGGGCGCACAGGCCTCCTCTTACGAACCGAAGCCTTTTTGCGGCATAACTAGAGATCACCTATTGGAAGACCTCGGAGACTGGGAAAAGAGGCAAAAAGATACTCACTAGAACAACGCTCCAGGCCCAAGAAGCTACTAGAACTTCAATTAAACAAACTTACGATAGCCACCTACTTCCCCACAGAACACGGCCCTCAAGGAATCATCTTGAAAAGATGGGAGAGACTGATAATGGGCGCTTTAGGTTTTATGAGAGATCGAACGAAACCGCGGAACATTTACTATGCGAGTCCCGGATATAAAAACTTGCCTCCCGAAATATCACTAACTTCGTAAAAAGTTTGGGAATTGAGGGGATAAACTAATGCATCTTCCTAGGTCGAAGTGGGAATAGGGCTATGTTAAGCCCAGTGATCCCATTCACTACAATATAATACAATACAAATGCTCAAGTTAGTTACAATATCTTTTCGAAATTTGAAAATCACAATTTTTTTTAACTTTTTAACTAGTTTTGTATTTTTAGGCAACCAAACTGAAAAATGTCAATATTCTAATGATAAGGTTGTGTTAAGTACAAAGTTCCAAATTAAAACAATATTTTGTGTATATTTAAATACCCATACAACAATCGTTAATTTATAGAAAATCATGCATTAATAAGAACTAATGGAAGATTTTGCAAGCGTTAATAATGCTATCTATTTTAACATTATGATTTTGGACTTTTGTTTAATAAAAAATACGAATAAGAACAGAATTGTATGAATGAGATAAGGACATATGTCAAAACAAATTAATATTTGCTTTACTCGCATACTCGGAATAACTACTTTTTACAATAGCAAATATACTTGCTGATACCAGCGGATAACGTAGATAAATTTTAAAAAACAAACAGACTGATGACGCTGTGCAAACTGACAAGCCACCAATGGGTTGGTTATTGAACTGACTAATTTTGTCTGAGGTGGGTTGGTCGAAATCTAAATTTGCCAAATATTTCGTCATGGACATGAAAGGATAAAAAATGTTTGTAGCCTAGGAAAAGAAGGTGGTTGGTTAAGGTTTGGAACTTATCTAAGTTCTGGTAAGAAAAATTATTATGGGATTAAGATGACTAACAGATTATATTTTTGTATGGCGACAGCCTTAATATTACTTGATTTTTCAAAAGCGTTCGATTCCGTTGACTATGAATTGCTTCTGGCTAAGCTTAAATACTTTGGACTTACGGATCGTGCGCTCTTGTTCTTTCGGAGGTATTTGACTGACAGACGGCAGTTTGTGAGGGTGTATTCTGGTGAATCCGAATCTGCTCAAATTAAATCTGGTGTGCCACAAGGGTCTATCCTGGGGCCACTTTTATTTTTATTATATACATTTGATTTGGGTTCGGTGACAACTTTCTCGCAAACGCAAAGTTATGCTGATGATACACAGCTTATTTACACCTTTGATCCTTTAGATTATAATGATGTTGAAGCAAATGTAAACTCAGATCTTGGAAAGATTAGTGTATTGCGAAAAACATAATCTTAAACTGAATGCCAGTAAAACTAAAGTTTTGTTGTTTTCATCACCATATCGCTTGGAGTTTCTAAAGGGCTATTTAAACCTTAGAATGAATGATCAGTCACTTGAATTCTCAGATTCCTCCAGAAATTTGGGTATTTGTTTGGATTCTCAGTTGAGATTTTCACAACATATATCTAATATAAGCAGATCGTGTTATGCAGCTATGAAGGTACTTTATGCAAATAAACATATTTTAAATTTTAAAGTTAGAAAAAGTTGTGTGAGTCTTATGTGTTGTCAAAAGTGTCTTACTGTATCACTGTATTATCCATGTTTAAACTTTATTGATAGACACCGATTGCAAAAGATTCAAAATAACTGTTGCCGGTTTATTTTCAATTTAAAAAATATGAACATATTTCGGCAAAAAATTAACCAGCTTAGTGGCTAAAATTGTCATTCTCTTATCAATACCTCTTACTTGTGTTTTCATACAAACTGCTTAAAACATGTATCCCATTGTATTTGAGATCTAAACTTGTTTTTCGCCAGGACATTCATTCTGTTCCTGTTAGATTTAATTCTCTTACCATGCCCCAACATCGATCAATTTTTTCAGCGTAGTTTCACGTACAATATAGTTAAACTCTATAATGAATTTATTGTTTATTTTAGTATTGGAACTCTTTATTCGTTCCGTAAAATGCTTAAATCATTGTTATTAACTAAGCAAAACGTTGTTATACTATAAACAAAGGTGTATAAGATGTATATTATATTAAGTTATATTGTTCGTAGCATTGGCTAATATTTTATTTAAAACATAAGCTTATATTTAATTAGGTTAATGTTGAGTAGCTGGCATTGTAGCTAGCTAGACTTCGCCTTTTAAGTACTGTACCTATCTGTTCAGTTCTTGATAAAGACAGTTTATTATTATTATTATTATTATATTTTAGTTTTCGATGGCGAACTCTCAAAAGCACCTCTCGTCCAGAGATCCAACTCGAGAGGTATTTCATACCAGGGATATTTTACCCTAGGTTGTGTGGTCATGATTTTCTTTTAATTTTTTAAATAGGGGAGAAGAAGAAAACATCCTTAAGTGACAATGTGGTTTGGTTACATCTCTGGCTAGAAAAAACTTATCTACACCACTTATAAGGTCATTTGCTTCTGCTCTGGTTACTAGGTTGGAAAAAGAGTTAGATTTATTAAAAGGTATCACTTTTGTTGGATACCTCTGGGTGATTGGAATTAAACTTCTTTAAACTACAAAGAATAAACTATTGTAACTATGTAGACTAGAGCTTATACTAGAATGTAGGCTAGAGTGTGTTTCGCTGAAAGAGAAACCTGTTTTTATAGTGGCGAAAATGAGGACAATGTTTGTACTTTGTACTTTACAAAATCATGTGTCCATGATTGCTCAATTCAGATTAGATAAGAACTTTCCAGAACTAAATAAAGAATGTTGAAAGGTTATCATAGCTATCGCTGGATTTGAACAAGGAAAAGTTAGAAATATGAAAGTAGAGCATGATCACATGATATTGTAGGTATGATAAATAAGAATACATATTATAGGGTAAATAATAAGTAAGGGTTGAATGTAATACTATTAAAGCACAACTGAAGATACATATCATGTCAAAGTGCCCAGATGTACGTTTTACCCCGAATAATATCTTTTTTGTTTATTCGCTTAAAAAAGGGGCACTTTTATGGGCTCATTTCAGTCCGTAAAATGAATCTCTTTCGGACTCAGTTCAAATAAGTCGTCATGACAAAACAACAATTAAACACCTATTTTTTTTATTTTGTCATTTTTCGAAAATTGTCTAGTGTTGTCAAACGACTAATCATATATAATAAAAAGTTTAAATGTTTTTTTGGAACAAAAAAAATGTTTTGTAACACGTACCTAAATCAGTTTTTTTGGAATTCATCTGCTATTCAGCAACAATTCGTCCCAAAAAACTTTTTTTCGGTAGTTGTTACAAAAATAACTATTTTAGTACACTGTTCTGTTAGTTTTCTTATTAAAGAATCCAGAAAACGTAGTTATAAAAGAAAAACCCGCTTACAGTTGGTCTTTGATCAAGTCTGTCGGCTGGTTTAGAGTACGCCTATGGTACCAATATCTTTAATATTAATAAGATGAAATAATCGCTATGAAAAGGTATTTTAACTGAAACCTGTTTTTATGGGTGCGATTTTTAAAACGCCTGAAAACAATTACAGCTATTTCATTTCCTACTATGATTTATGTCAAGTCTTATGCATTCAACTAATTAATTCGAGGCATTTAAGGTATTTCATGGTGTTTTTTATACACATACCAAATGATCACGGAATTACAATTCAATTTCAGGTTTTCTTAAGTAATAATGCAATTTTGGGTTTTGGGTGGTTACGTTGGAAATTTAGTGTATTAAAATAATTTGATATTTTTATATTTGGACCAAGAACTATTGTGTTCACGATAGAAAAAAATAAACGGAGTGCATGATTAAAACAAGCACCAAAGCACCTAACCTTTAAGGCAGTTCCTCATTTTTAGTCTAGTCGATAAGTGTGTTTCCTGCGAAAAGTAGTTAGAAGGCTTCGAAAAATATTAGCGATACCTCATTCGACGCGGAATGCAAATCTGAGAAAGGCGTTTTAAGGATTTTTTCTACCAACAAAAATTGCAATTGTTATTACCAAAAAACAAAAAAAGAAAAAAGCAATTTCGATTTTTGATGATAACTAAAAAACCATAAGATATAACGGAAATTGCAAAAAAAGATCCTTGAAAAGGAGGAAATTTCCGATTAAAAAGTATAAACTCCCGAAGTTTTATCTCCGTTATTTATAATTTTAATTTAACGCTAAAAATGGGCCTCCGCGCAATATTTTTGGTTGCGCGCTCGGCGTCAAAACCGAGTACGTTACACCAAATACTTTTTTAGGGTAATAAATATTATTTAAAAAATTGTGCGTGTATTCAAAACACTTCAAAAAAATTTTTACCATTAAAAATTTAACTTAAAGTTAGACAATTGTTAATTAACGAAATTGTTTCGAACTTTTGTCTTCATTGTACTTTAAAAAAAAATGTTTAAATAATTGTAATAATTTTAGGCGTCGTGGTGCCCTTCTTATATACATACCTAAAAAGGGTCACGCCATAAAAGTTTTAAAAAAATTTAATGCTTTTTTGTAAAAATTTTTTACAATTTTTGAAAAAAATGAAAAAAAAAATTGAAAAATCAGGGTTATATTGTCAAAGTTATAAAATTATTATAAACTAAGCTTTAAATTTTTAAAACTTTTATGGCTTTTTGTGTATGTATAAAAAAAGGGCTCCACGAAAAAAAAATTTTGACAATTTTTTAAAACTTTTTTAATGTACGGGGGTTATTCTTTTTAAAGTCAACAGGGCTTCATTTTTTAACTTTTCAAAAAAAAAAATTCTAATCAAAAACACATTTGAAACAAAAACTAAAGAGTTACAGCACGAGTGGGTATTTTTAAATGGAATACCCCTATATTTTTATATCAATAGAAAAAGAGTTTTTTTTGAGGAATTCGGTGATATAGGGGTTAGTTGTGGTTAATTGAAAAGGGGTTAGTTGTGGTTAATTGACTTCAGGGGAATAAAAAAGTAAAATAATTTAGAATAGCTCGATCCCGGTTTTTTTTTCTCATTGTAGCCCTTTTTTTCTAATTTTAATTTTTTTTGTTTCTTCGAAAATCTTTTTTTTTTATTTGGGAAATTTTTGCAACATAAAATTTTTGAAGCCGTTCTTCGGGGGGGAAAAACCTTTAATTAAAAAATTACCCCAAAAAGTAATAAACTTTTTTTTAAAAATTTTTTTGACTTTGACAAATAAGCACCTGTGACTTGTGGCAGGGGGGTTTTTTTTAAAAAAAAACCCCCCTTTAAAAATTTTTTTTTTTTTTAAGACAATTGCGGCGAACGGGGGGGGAAAAAAACCCCAGCCCCCTATTTACCAATTTCCCCCTCGTAAAAAATCTTTATCTATTAATAAAAAAAATCCCCGGGGTTTTCCAAAAAATACTTAACTCGTGCTGTGACTCTTTTGAAAAAAAAGGAAAAACCCCCCCTTTTAAACCCCAAATATAAACATAACCCCTCTACCCTCTTTTTATTGACTTAAAAAAGCTAGAGCTAAACAAAAAGACTAAAAAAAGCCCCCAAAAAAAGATAGCATAAAAAATACACCTCTTCAAAAAAAAGGGGAAGCCATAAAAAAAAAGGAAGTTTGGGACATGAAAAAAAAATTTTTGGGGGCGACCCATCAATCAAATTGACACCACCCAGCATAATAAAAACCTTTTTAACCCCCCAAAAGGGAGGTTTTTTCCCAATTTTTTTTACCATTTTTCAGATTCCTCCAGCACTTTTTTAATTTTTGATGACGATTTCCTCAAAAATTAAAAACACCTAAAAAAAACAAACTTTTTTTGATTCTCCCCCCGGGTTTCCCCCTTAAAAACCCTTTTTTATTTCACACTAGAAGAACTGCTAGATGCTTTAAGAAAAGCTTCAGCTCCGGGGGGAAGAAAAAATTATCCCCAGGGCCCCAAAAACCTTCCACTGCCTGCACTTCTATTCTTACAAAAAATCTATAATTTTCATTTGGACTCACAACATATACCCTGACGTTAAACTCAGCCATAATTTTTCCCCAAAACATAAAAAAATAAGCCCCTTTTTTACACCAGTAACTATCGACCCATTTCCCCCCACCTCTCACCTGTGCAAACTACTTAAAAGGATGGGAAATTTAGACTAATGTGGGTTTCCCAAAAAAAAATAATTTACTGGACAACGAAACATATGGTTTCCCCGATGGGATAGATCTCAATAGACTGCCCCCAAATAGAAATTGACACCCAAAAATCATTTTCAAAAAAAAAACACCTCATCCCTTCTTAATTTAAGCAATGCCTTTGCCCCGTATGGAGATACAGCATCATAAAACCCCCTTTATGGATGGGGTATGGGGGGGCACATCTGTTTTTTTATTCGGCTTTCTTCCCAAAGAAAAATTTAAAAAAAAGTAAATCATACATCTCCAACACTTATCCTCTTCAAAATGGGTTTTCCCCAAGGCTCCCCCAATTGGGCCCCACTTTATTCCCCAAAGCCCCACAATCCCTAAAAAAAAAAATTTTTCTGCAGATATCAAATACAAAATATATGCAGACATTTTGTCATCTACTATTCTTCCACACAAATGAACTTTTGGGGGAAAATCCAAAAATTTTTTAAACTCCTTATCCCCCATGGTCTAACTCCCCGGGCCCTTTAAAATTTTTTCCCCCCCCCAAAACCTCCCCTCGTTCACTTCTGCAGGAAAAAAAAAATGCCCTCCATGGTCTTTGAACTTTAAAAAAAACCCCAAAATTTATAAAAAATAACTAAAATTTTCCCCCGGGCCCCATACTGGACAACAAATTAAATTGGGTTGAACATATAAAATATCTTCGCGCCAAGTGTAAAAAAATCCCAAAAAAATCCTAAAAATACTATCCAAAAACCCCATGGGGATCTGATCAACATTCCCTTCTAAAGATTTATACAAGCCTCATTAAAAAAAAACTAGACTTTGGGAATTTCATCTATGCGTTCAAAAAATCTTACATCAAACCCCGAAAATACAAAATCAAAAAAAATTCGTCTTTTGGGGGGTTTATTAGAAAAACCCCTTCCCGTATTAAAAAAAAAAGCTGGCATCTACTCTTTACAAAAAAAAAAGAATCCACCAAAATTTAAAAAATTTTTACCTCTCCCCCGGTTTAAACCCTCCCCTTTTTACCCACCACAAAAATTTTTTCCGACTCAAATAGAAAAAATCCCCTTTTTAAAAAAAAACAGCCCAAAACACCGGTTTAAACCCCCCGCGAACGGTTTGGGAAAATTTTCCCCTTTTTAAAAAAAACCCCCTTTTTTTATAAATACAAATTCCCACCTGGGCCAGATCTCCCCCCTTTTTTTAGATTTTCTCTTCTCAAAATTTAAAAAAAAAAAACGATAAAAAACGGGGCCCCAAAAAAAAAAATTCCTCAATATCGTATCCAAAAATTTTTGATTTTTATCCCAAAACTTCACAGAAAGGCTCTAAAACTGATCACCCCCAGGTTTTTGCCCGTCCTTCACCCCAAAGGATTTTTCCCCCTTTTTTCTTTTAAACTTCACCCATACCCAAAAAAAATTCACCGCAGAACTTTTCGCCATTAAAAAAAACCCCCTTTTGACTCCCCCAAAAAAGAAAAAAAAAAAAAACCCAATCATAACCATTCCAAAAAAATCTCTAAAACCCCCTTTTAAAAAAAAATCTAACCCCCTGACCCCCCTTTTTTTAAACTGCATTCAAGACCTCATTTTCTGAACTCACCTACAAAAAACCCAAAACAATCTCTTCATGTACGTAAAACCCAAAAAACCCCTGGGGAAAACATGGGGAATGAAACTTTTGGGGGCCCCCCTCTTTTGTTTTTGTTTCAAATATTTTTCTGATTAGAATATTGAATTCTACGGAAAAAAAATACAAGAAATGGATATATTCGTTTTTTACAAAAGAACAGGGAAGTTCAAAAATAAAGCCTTGTTTACTGTAAAATGAATAACCCTGTACAATGAACACCAAATTTCGAAACAATTTTGTTAATTAACAGTTGTCCACCTCGTTGAAAAACTAACTTTAAGTTAAATTTGCAACGGGAATAAATTCGTTGAAGTGTTCTGAATACACCATAATGTTTTAAAATTTTTAAATTAATATTTAATACCCTAAAAATTATTTAGTGTGACGTACTCGGTTTTGATGTCGAGAACGCAACCAAAAATGTCGCGCGGAGGCCCATTTTCAGCGTTTAATTAAAATTTAATAATGGAGATAAAACTCTGCGAGTTGGGACTTTTTTATCGGAAATTTCCTCCTCTTCAAGAATCTTTTTTGCAATTTCCGCTATCGCTTTTCAAAATTATACGTATAATAATCTAACTTTGCTTGTAAACTTATCCATGGTTCAAAGATCAACGATCGCCGCATTGCATTGCCGTATACATAACCACGTAGATGCTGTAAATTTGGGTTCTAAAGTTTTACAGTGATTCTTGCTTAAAAGTTATTTGTTCGCCTTATTTAGTTTAGCCGTCAAAATCGGGCATGTTTATAAAAACCTAGAGCTAATGGACATTTTATAACTTAAACTTCTTGTTTTTTTTTTAAATATGTTAACCTTACTAAAGGCGACACAATTTTAAGAGCTTCAACATCGCTTAAACATTACTGGTAATAGTTTGAGACTTCTTGTACTTGTACTTGATACGTTTTATAGTCCAGCAACTGAAGACCTGAAAGTACCCAAAGCTGTAAATAAATCTGTACCGTTTTTATTTGTGGCGCAATTCTTAGATCTTCGCAGATGCTTTCGAGCGAGAAAAAGTTTATCACGATTCCGACGTAGCCCCCCAAAGTCCCAAAAATGACTTTCCCGCGAATATCTGCCAAAATATGCGAGTTAAAGAATTTTTGTTCAGACAAAAACTGAAGATCACCTCCAAATCTACAAAAATGGTTCTTACCATTTTTTTCGCAACACCAATATTTTTCGCAAAAACGGCCGTCAAAAAGTCCTTAACCTTCCACCCTGGATATATGTGGTAGTAGGCTAAAAAATGCAGATGAACAAAACTATTTTTTATCAAAACGCAAAAAATAGGGTGAATGAAATTTTCTGGGATCATTAAACACATGCTAAGATCTCATTATAAAAAAATGATGTTAATAACAAACCATTCTTTCAAAAAATATCAAAAATTAATGAAATACTCTCAAAATATTGTGAAAAAAAAACTTTGACCGCTTTTTTTAATATTCTAGAAAAATCAGAATGGATACAAACTCATAGGCAATGATAGGTACGGGTTTTCCCATTCCGATGAACTCTGAATGATTAAAAAATGTACATTATTGCCCGAGTAATGGAACAATTCGTCCGCCCGCTTATAAGTGAATCCATAAAAAGGGGGCATTCTAGCGGTAGAGCGGCAGCTGAAATGAGGGGTCTTTTGGGTCCCGTTACCTTGAAAACTATCGATTTTTCGAAAAAAAAATATAAGGACCATTTTTCTAGATTACAAGGTGATCTTTATTTTTTGTCTGAACAAAAATTCTCCAGTTCGCCTAGTTTGGCGAATATTAGCGGGAAACTCATTTTTCGGGCCTTAAGGGGCCATTTTCAGCCCTTTCCCACCTGTTAATGTTAATAAACTTTTTTTCGCCCGAAAGCATCCCCGAAGACCTAAGAATTGCGCCACAAGGGAAAACTGTACAGATTTATTTATAGCGTTGTCCCTTCATTTACTGAACTATTAGGTATTTTGCAAGAACCGTGTCTAACTCTTTACCATTTTTTTAAATAAAATAGCCTACGTTTAAAGACGCGTATAGTACACTTTTATTAAGAAATAATTTCTTATTTGATTTTATCGTGCTACCAAAACCATATTGAATATTTGATTTAATTTTTGTTGATAAGTTCTGAATTCCTGCAATTTTATGCAGTCCGTAATTACAGCCTTTTAAGTAGATTAATAATGAAGTATGTTGACAGCTTCGTTGACAGCCCCTGATTTGTAATTTTAGAGCATCAATTAATGTGAAAATTATATAAATTATATGATACCTTTTATGGGTGACTTGGATTAAAAGAACTTTAATATATTAACCAGTTTGTGGCACTACCAGGCAAAATAAATCAGACCAAGCCTGATTATTGAGTATAATGATTATTAACGTGTAATAACTATATTAAATAATATAATAACAATAATAACTTTTGAAAAAAATAAGATTGCTTGAATCAGTTTTTATATTATAGTATTTTTTTTAAATTAAGAACATTTTGAGATTTATAATAAAAACCTAATAAGGCAGTTAATGGTTCTGAGTATAGGGATATAATATGATGCATTTTTAATCAAATGTCAACAATTTTGTTTACGGATATGCGCAAATTTGAATATTTCGATCAGATGTTGCCTTTTTTATGCCTCGATATAGACCCAGTTTTAATTTTAGTGCATCGACTTATTCTCTATCTTAGTTTGCACAGAATTGAGCTAACAACTGGCTTTTATTTTTTTTTTCTTACCTTAGTTGATCGATTAAATCTTCGACTTCCCGATCTCTTGAGTGTTCCTCCCCTAATATTCGCATCATCTAGTTCTACTTCACCTCCATCATGAGCAGATCTTCGGCTCAGTTCGCTTAACTCTGCTACTGGTTGAACCTAGAACAAAATAATAGTCATTTATTCTCCTATTTATACACAGATTATAAACATGTGTGTATTGTCATCATTTTCAAAAAACACATTTACAATCACGGTTCTTATACAAGTTAAAACTATGTGTATTAATTTATTAATTTTAAATTTGTGTATCAGGATATCCTGGTATACAAATTATAATATTGACTGAAGATTAAAAGTCAAAATGCATCTTTAAAGTTTAAAAAACTTTTCAAAATTAGAACAGAAACGGAAATATTATCAAGTTCAGATTTTTAATCCAGTCTATCACATTTGGCACACTATCTAGGTAATTACTATTTTTGTTAGATAGAGGCTTTTTTAAATGTATTCCTACTTCCAAAAACAATACTTTATTTCGATTGTCGATTTAATAAAATGATGAGTTGTATCTTTTGAGTAAAGTTTCAATAACACCTTATTTCTTAAAATGCGTAATTTACTCATCTAATACCTCTTATAAAGCCATTTTACACAAAGAAACTTTTAAATAACTAGTATAGTCTAGGACTGCAAAAACTTTTTTTTCCGCTTCTTTATAATATAAAAACTTTTTAATTATTATTTTAGGTTAAATTATACACGGCGCTAAAGTAAAGGACTCAACAAATTCATTGTTCCATGGCAGACACTTGTTAACTTTTTTGTAAAATTATGAATAGTTCTAGTGTAGGAACTATTAATAGGTAAAACGCAACAAAATTATTAAGATTGGCTTAGTATATCCGGATATTAACTGTCCGCCATGTAAAAAAATGTTGTTTATAAATTAATCCGCGATCCTAGGCCTCCGCCAATATTTCGGGAAATGATTTATAAAGATGTAGGAGTATGTAGTGTTGTAGTAACAGGTTCTTTCGGTTCAATAAATAAAGGCAATTTTATTAAAAAAATAAATAAAAAATACAGATAAGTAAATTCCCCTTAAACATCTCTTTGACTATATTGTTCCGAAACACATTGTATAAAAACATGGATCCTCATTTTACACCTTTTTATTAAAAATCAAGTTCACAAACGTTTCTATGATTACAACAATTTCACGTAACGTAATGTCCGTCAACTTTTTCTCGCTGTGAAAGTTGGAAATATACTGGCCCTTGCGGACTTCCTTCGCGTTTTTTATAGTAATGTGGAAAAGAATGGAAAAGTCTGGAAAAGTCTAGAATTAGCTGACAGATTTCTTTTACTATAGGATGCAAGAAAAGTGTAAAATGGATATCTCCAGCGCCCTGAAGATAATCCGCAATATCCGTCGAAAAAGAGAAAAACTAAAGTAATTTATTTCAAATAAATTATTAACCTAAATAAAATATTTCTAACTTTCCACATTTCTAATACTTAAACAGATATTTTAAAGTCCGTAACACTATGGTAACAACAATGCAACGTAACTATGCTTATTATTTCGTTGTCAATGTCATCAACTAAATCGTTCAAATGTCGATTTAGCGCTGGCCGTTTTGAAGGTTCTTTTCGCCTTTTATAGTTACATGGAAAAGTCTGAAATTTTCTGGAGGAATACTTTTAATACAGGATGCAAGAAAAGTGCAAAATAGATTTTTTGCATTTTAAAATTTAAAAATGTGTGCTCAACATACTATTATGAAAGGAAATTTATAATTTTTTGAAATATACAGTAACTAAAACAATAGTATAGAACACATATGTGAAATGGTTGCACACAAAAAAATGAAAAGTGATTTATTTCACTGGCCCATTAGCTCAGTTGGTTAGAGCGTCGTGCTAATAACGCGAAGGTCGCGGGTTCGATCCCCTCATGGGCCACAAAACTTTTTGATTTTGAGAAACATTATTTTATTATTATAATAATTTAATAAACCGTAAAAAATAGGATAGAACAGGGTGGATAAAGAGTAATTCAAGCAGGTTTTTTGCTAATCTTTTTCCTGCAAAAGCAAAAATTAAATAAAGTATAAATATTTCATTAAAACAATTTTTCTCAAGCGTTAGTAAAAAGCAATTAAAGAGCTCTTGAAAGGTCACTACCGGTAAGGGCTGAACCCAATGTTGCCAAGTAATTTTAAAATTCCAAATATTATTGAAAAATGTACGATTCAATATTTTGGTTAAAAAAAAACCAACAATTATAGAACTTTTAGCATGTTTTTTACAAAATTAAAACATATTTTCTAATTTTTTTTCAAAATCAAAATTTGAAAAAAATCTTTTATAGTTTCTTATTAATAAACAATTGCTTTATCAATAATATACTTTTTTTTGCCTATTGGAAGCAGGAATGATAATGATTTACTGTTTTTTATTTATTTAAGTATATTATAATCCCTGTTAATACAAAAAATATTATGGGTAAGTATTATTAGGTATTTTATTTTCTAAAATATTGGAAAATGTAATTGATCAAAAAATGTACCAAAAAGAGTAAAATTGTATTTTTGTACAAAAAGTCTGAAAGTGTACCACATTGATACAATTGGCCAGCTCTGGCAACGGGCTGAACCTGTACAACTGGAATCAACTTGGCTACCACCGGGCTCCGTCTCACCCCCGCCCAGTTCCACTGGCCGGCATTCTCTCCCCCAAGACCTGAAAAGGTAAAAGGGGGAGTGCAAGGGATACATTTTTTTTAATGTATTATTGTAGTTATAAGTTGAATTGTAATATTAAATAATTATAAATAAAGCACTGTTAAATGGTAAATGGTAAAATGGGTGGATAATTATTACTAAGTAAGGTAGTAGTCATTAAATTTAATTTTTTGCCGAATAATTTTTAACATTGAAAGATAGAAATAATTTATATTCTGTTTTAAAAACACGGGTTTTAGTTTTGATTTATTAATTTCTTTAACAGCAAGAGTCACAAATAGCGTAACTGTATGCTGAGTTAGTATCTGCAAAAGTCTATATAATAATATTTAGCATTACTTTTTCTAATTATAATGTGCAAATACAAACGTTATCTGCCAAGAATCTGAAATTAGTTAGGGGAAAGTTCGGAACGTATCACGAATATCTGGCGTATTACGATTAAGACACCTTAATTTTGCTTTTCTACGAGTTAGTCACGTCACTACAAATCAGTGTTGCCACGATTAAATAAACACTTTCACTACAATTTTTTTTAAATATATATAATAATTTAAATAAATACGATATCCTCTTTTAGATTAGGTAAAAAAAAACGGGTGACCATTCGAAAACTACCACCTCCCTTGACTTTTTTATTTGAAGTTTCTCAAAAAAATGTTTAATATGAAAGTTATAGGGGCAAATTCGGAGAGTTTAAACATAATTTTGGATATTATACAGGATGGATCATAAAGACGTGGCAAACCATAGTTATGATTTTTTTAAATAGGACACCCTGTATTTGACTTGATATTTCAATTCTGCTTAAAATTCTAAGCATTTTTTTTTATAAATTACTATAGGCCTAAATTCACTGGTTTTCGAACTAGGGAAGGTTAAAAGTTGTATTACTGGCTTTATAACGCAGTAAAAAGTTTGCAGTAGGCCATATCTGTCGTCATGGCAGTTTAAGGTGACATGTTTTTTCTTAAAAAATCTGAATAATTTGTATAAAAAATGGTTTATTCTTCAAAAGAAACACAAGAAATTTTTTGCTTATTTATTGAAATTAATTATAACGCTACTGCTATTGTTCGTGCGTATGCAGCTCGACATCCTTATGGAGCCGTTTCTACAAGATACACCGTTAAAAGCATTTTTACAAAATTTAGAACAACTTCAAATCTCGACAGAAAGAAATCAGTGTATCCAAATGATGAAAATAGGGACATAAATGTTATCCTACATTTCGTGGAAAACCCCAACAAGTCAGTTAAAACTGCTTCACTTGACCGGTGAAGTATATTACGAATTTTTGAGGAACGAGCTTTCAGACGTGCTGGAAAATTTGCCGCTAAGGCATTATGGCAGTTTAGTTTACCAACAATATGGAGCTCCACCACATGTTGCTCGACAAGTAAAACACTTATTAGATGAAAGTTATGATAAATGGATTTGATGGAACGGGACAATTCATTGGCCAGCTAATAGTCCGGATCTGACGCCAATGGACAACTTTTTATGGGGATATATAAAAAATGTAATTTACCAACAGGACCTAGGTAATGCTGATGTCATAAAAAATATTATTAGGCATGAAATTAACGTTTAAATCAAACAAATTCTCGCTTTATGGAAAATTAAATAGCACATTTGGAAACTTGTTACCAAGAATGCGTGCAGAACCAGGGGTGACAATTAATATGTTATCCTAAATTATAACTGTTTTAATGTTAAAATAAAAATTGAGTTTGTTACACCAGCATTTATTATTTTAATTATTCAATTTTTAAACATCTTTAGTTCGAAAACCAGTGAATTTAGGCCTATAGTATTTTATATAAAAATGCTTAGAATTTTAAGCAGAATTGAAATATGAAGTCAAATACAGGGCGTCCTATTTAAAAAATCATAACTATGGTTTGCCACGTCTTTATGATGCATCCTGTATAATATCCAAAATTATGTTTGAACTCTCCAAATTTGCACCTAAAACTTTTATTTAAATTTTTTTTTTTTGAGAAACTTCAAATAAAAAAGTCAAGGGAGGTGGTAGTTTTCGAATGTTCACCCGGTACACAAGATGAATACAAAACAGAGCTGGCTATAAATCGAATTATTTTAGAATTAAATCCGAAGGCTGGAATCGACTACTTTTTAAAAATAGGGTCCGTGATCCGGGTTCGTTATGTAATTTTAAAATGATCCGGAATCAATTCCTTTTTAAAAGGATCCGATTCCAAAAGAAATCGATCACTTATATTTTTAATTTTAAACAAATTGGTTTTTAAATGCCAAAATCCGCCATTTTGAATACGCCATTTCAAATTTCCAAATGTTAACCCAGCACCCTCAAAAACCCTCGTATTCTGAATCTGAGGCAAATTGGTTTATAAATGCCAAAATCCGCCATTTTAAATCTTCTATTTTAAATTTCCAAATTTTGGTAAGATTCTTAATCAGCGTTACATTGAATTTTGGAAATAAAAATGAAGAATTTTAAAACATCTGTCCATTAAAACCTTTAAAAAGGAAACAAATCTAACATGTGATTTTTAACCAAAATATATTATTTTTTAGGCCCAGAGACACAACATTTAAATGAAACATTATTTTTCTAAATTTGACATTTAAAGTGACACTTATCAAATATCGTACTTTTCATAACTAGTTACGAAAAGTAAAATTTTTCGCAACTGGGTAATGAAAAGTAAAATATTTGACAACGTCAATGAGTTTTGATTTTTTTTTTATATTTTAAACTTGAATTAAAAAGAATCATATCATATTCAAAATTAGAAAAAATATTGTGTAAAACGCGTTGGGAAACACTATTTTTCATAACTCACATTCGAGAAATCTGCTCGTTACGAAAAAAAGTACTTTTTCCAACTGGTTGCACAAATAACTATTTCGTAACCATAGAGTGTGGTATCCAAAAACGGGCATAAATTTTACTTGCATTTACCTTTAAAGTTTTGTTTGCTCGATCTTCATAATTTTTTAATATGTTATCCTTGAGATAACCCTGAGGGACTTTTAAATGGAACATTTTATTATTTCTATTCAGGATGTCATACAAAAATAAACTTAACATTTTAATACTTTTTATTTGAAGAGGAAATTATTAATTAAAGGTATTTAAAACTATCTGTAAAATTACAAAAAATGTCCCATTTTTTGTTGGGGGTTATCTAAGAATCATTTTAAAAATCTAATGAAGATCTAGCATCGCAAGTTTTGGAATACAGCTAAAAAAAAGGTCTTTTAAAGGTGGTTTTATGTTGATTTCAGAAATAAAATATTTTAGTTTAAAGAATATTTACCAAAAATTAATTTGGCTAACGGCCGAGTGATGATCGCGTTGTTAAATTTAGCAATGGACATAGCAGTTTAGAATGTTTAACAAAACGTTTGTATTTTATTCAATGATTTTAGTAGGAACCGAAAATCTGACATTTGTTAAACATTTAAACCTTCTTTCAACAATTTGCAAGTTGACAACGGTTTAGAATGTTTAAAAAATGTGAAATTTTGGGTTCCCCATAAATCATTGAATAACATGGGTTCAATTTTCGAGTTAAAATTTCCGGTCCGAGAATTTAGAGGCTAATTTCTCGGGTCTTCTCGGGTTGTCGGGAAAATTTTCAAATTGCGTGTACTACACTTTGTAAACCGTCTGAACTCAGCTAGAGTCGAAACACTAATGAACGTGTTTATTATAGTGTTGCCAACCAATCTCGCTAAAATTCCCAATTTTTTTTTGAAAAAATCCTAAATTCCTAGATCAAAATTAAATAGAAAAATAATTTACGAAATGACTTTATTGTCAGAAAAGTTAAAAAATACATAAAAATAAAATCTCACGGTAACAATGGACATAGATAGCAAAATGAATCAACAAAAATAAAAAGTTTCTAAACAAAAAAAAAAATTTAAAAAATTCTTAAAATCAATTTTTTTTTTTTTTTTTTTAAAAGGGGTTTTTTTTTTATAAGATTTTAAAGCTTTTCATTTAATGAATAATTTTGGCAGCAGTTTTCACTAGAAAGAAGGGAAATTTAAAAACACTGCATTTAATGCCTCACTGGATAATTAATTTCGCTTTTTTTTTTTTAAAGTCGGTAACATAAAAATACTGCTCAGTCTCGGATTACTGTGGAGCAAAAAATACACGAACTTGACATTTCTTTTTTCCCTTAGTATTTTGTGGGAAAAACACAAAATACGAAAGGGAACAACATCAGAGATATGCTAAGTAGCAGTTGATCTGTAATTCCCCGAAACCCGATACCCGAATTAAGCCGTATTAACCAGCGCAACAAGAAGCAATTTTTGAAAAGATACAATGGTCAAACCATAACCCAGGGTATAAGGATTTAATAGGTACTTGTCATTAGTAGTCCATTTAATATTAAAATTGATAAATTGACTGAAATTTATAAATTGAACTGAAAACAATCGAAAGTTGAAAATCCCCAGATATTAGATAAAATTCCCTTTTTCCAAGGAAAAAACCCTAAATAGGGAAAATTTCAGGTTGGATTACTGGTGTATTACCTACTGTATTGTATTAAAAAAACGACGCCACCAAGCGCTTGCCGCGCGGGCGAGATAAAAAGGGACCACTGCGCTTTGGCCCGTGCCGCCCCGCCGCTGCGCGTTTAAAACAGACGGCAAACGCAAATAGTTTTATTTTATAATTTATGGACTCAAATTTGATTTTCGAGTTCTCGAGTTTTCTCGACTTGTTTTCCCCCGGGAAAAATCCCAACGATTTTCGGGAATTCTCGAACCGGAAAATTCCGGGAAAACCCTAAATAACATAAATGACGTTTTGTTAAACATTCTAAACTGCTAAGTCCATTGCTAAATTTAACAACGCGATCATCACTCGGCCGTAAGAGTTACAGCATTTCAAAATGAGGCTAAAATTATATTTCGTGGCTAGCTCGGGGTCCGTGCTAAAATCTATGATGCTTCATTTATCATCTGGATTATGTAGTATCATTCGTATCGTAGTTACCATTTGTAAGTATAAAAACTAAAGATGAGAGATCCGATAAATAGTAATCGATTCCTTTAAAAAAAAAACAAGGAATCGTGATTCGTATTGGCGATTCGATTTCTTTACGAGGATCCGGATCCGTAAATCGATTCTTTTTTTGAAGAATCCGTCCCGGCTCTGATACAAAACAGACTTTTTAATACGCCGAAAGCACAAATATGTTCTGTTAACTCTTCGTTGGATGTTCTTGTACAAACGGCCAACAGAACTGTTACAAATATAAGTCACAAGCTATTAAGATCTCGTTAGACATTATGTGGGCTCGCTTCCAATTAAGTGTCTAATTTATAGACTAACATCCAAATTATTAATTTATTCTATGCTAACATATTTAAATTAATTAGCTTAAGATTGGTATAGACGCTGGCATAGACAAACGGAAGCGACATAAAATAATTAAATGTTACACTAAAAATGACCTAATTATTATATAATTATGACGTCACAATACAAAATTTCTCACGCCTATTTTTATTTATTGAATCGTATCCCAAGAGAACTAGAAAACTATTTAAATCGTGGACTGACAGTTTGTAAGGTTTTTGGCGATAATATTAATAAAAGTCTACTAATACATTTTCATTTGTGGCGCAATTCTTAGGTCTTTGCGAATGCTTTCGAGCGAGAAAAAGTTTATGACGATTCCGACGTGGGAACCAGCTGAAAATGGCTCCCCAAAGTCCCAAAAATGAGTTTCCCGCGAATATCCGCCAAAATATGCAAATTAGAGAATTTGTGTTTAGACAAAAAACGGAGATCACCTCAAAATCTACAAAAATGGTTATCACATTTTTTTCGCAACACCAATATTTTTCGCAAAAACGGCCGTCGAAAAATCCGTAACATTCCACACTGGATAGATGTGGTAGTATGCTAAAAAATGCTGATGGGCAAAACAATTTTTTATCAAAACGCAAGAAAAATGGTGAAGGAGATTTTTTGAGATCATTGAACACTTGCTAAGATCTCATTATAAAAAGAAAATGTTAATAACAAACAATTTTTTCAAAAAATATCAATAAATTAATGACATACTCCCAAAATATTGTAAAAAAAACTTTGACCCCTTATTTTAATATTCTAAAAAAATCAGAATGGACCCAAACTCATATGCAATGATAGGTACGGGTTTTCCCATTCCGATAACCTTTCAATGACTACAAAATTTACATAATTGCCCGAGTAATGGAACAATTCGTCCGCCCGCTTATAAGTGAATCCATAAAGATAGCGGCATTCTAGCGGTAAAGCGGCAGCTGTAATGAGGGGTCTTTTGGGTGCCGTTATCTCGAAAACTATCGATTTTTCGAAAAAAATTACAAGAACTATTTGTAGATTACAAGCCGATCTTCATTTTTTTGTCTAAACAAAAATTCTCCAATTCGCATATTTTGGCAGATATTAGCGGGAAACCCACTTTTCGGGCCTTGAGAGGCCATTTTTAGCCCATTTCCCTCCTGTTAATGTTGATAAAAAAATTTTTCGCTCAAAAGCATTCCCAAAGACCCAAGAATTGCGCCACAGGGAAATTGTGCAGATTTATTTACAGCTTCATTTACTGAACTATACGGCATACATAATTTTTTAAAAGAGGTGGTCACAAATTCAAAAGCATATCCCATACAAAAAAAGGTTTGTATAGTATGGATGAGATATTGAAGTCCTAATTTCGAATAATTGCGCTAGAATCTTCCTGTTTAACCCCAGACCTACCACGAACTTCATTTAATCAAATAGTATATCAAGAAAGGCAACTGCAAACTAAATTTCCTATAAATGGCACGTATAATCGGCATTAGTACAATAGTATGTACATCAGTATTAAGTGATTTTTTTTTAAATAAAAAGCAGCGGCATCTATAGCCTCCGTGGCGCAATTGGCTAGCGCGTTCGGCTGTTAACCGAAAGGTTGGTGGTTCGAGCCCACCCGGGGGCGTACTTTTTTTTATTGGTTTGTACAACAAATTTTATAATATAAACTATTTCAACAACAGTATATCATTAAACAAGCAAATAATTATGGCTATACTCACGCGAGCGGGTGTCATAAATCATCCGAGTAAATAACAGCCCTAATATGCGATTAGAATACTAGACTATACTCGTGACTATTAAATAACTTTAACTAAAGTTAATACACATTTTTGTTTTTAAATTAGAAATATTAAAAAAGTAACAATAAATAAATCGAACATTTCAAATTAAAAAAAAAAAACAAGACAGCGTTCTGACGATTGTATCATAGTCAGCTGTTTTAGTACTAAAACTAGTGGCTATTTAATAGCTAGTACACATATAAAATAGTATTGCGAATCGGCGGTGTTTTAGAAGAAAAAAATATTGGTCCATAGTAAATAATGAAATCGTTACTCACTGGTGAATAACGACTATTATTATTATTATTTATTATGCTCATGCACAATAAAGGAGTAATGGGTTAGTAATGGAAAATATCCATTTAACAAACAAAGGTATTATTACCATTAACGACCATTTAAGTTAGTTACACTATTTTTTTTTGCGATAGTTTTTTTTAATAAATCTGGGAGTTCGTTATTTTTCTTGAGTTTTTTTTTATGCTGGATTTCGGTTTTAGATAACCAACTAATATTTTAATGGTTGTCATTCGAATGGTTAGTTCTAGTTAGGTTATAAATAGACTCAACTACTATTTTGTGTATTTTTAGTTGCCTTTACTATAATCGTTGATTAATAGAAAATCATGCATTAATAAAGGCTAATAATGAATGATTTCAAAGATTTAAAAAAAGTATTATGGTAAATATAGCACTATTAAAGATTTAACTCAGAATGTGTCACACAGCATTTTTTTAAAAATAAAATGTCTGCCAAAAATACGATAGAAAATGAAACTTACCAAAAATAATTCTTGTCAAAAATAACATGTCACAAATATGACAAATGTCAAAAATATGATTCTACTACATTTTTATGACAATTTCACAAATCGAACGGATTTTTTGGAAATCACTTTTCTCGTAATAAGGCGGCCTCTGTATTTTAACCTACCGGCTAATTTGGTAAATAGAAAAGTAATTTTTTGGTTCACACCTCGTTGTTACATTATCGACAGGAAATATATACGATAGGATAGACAACATACATGTAGTAAGAGTTTTGTAAAAATTTTCTAGACAATCTGGCAACGCCCCCAGACTTTATTTAGTGAATTCTTGACCCTACCAAAAGCAATAGTCAATGGCAGACGAACGTACGCCGAGACTGACTTCCCAACTTATTTATAATAGGTAAATAATGGTTTGTTTGCGTGTTTGGGACCACAAATTAATTTATTTTCTTGTTTTTGGCTAGTACAGGTTGATCCTATTCTCTTGAATGAGTCATTTAATTTATTATCGCCTGGGGCATGTATACAATTCTGTTAGTAATATGATTTTTGTTTTACTGGACGAAGACAAATTTTGGAGACTGTACTTCCAATATAGTGTCATTTACCCACCTATAATAGTAAATATACATACAGGGTGTCCCAGAATATGTGGACAATCTCTCGGAATATATAATAGAAAACCTAAAAATATTATGACAAGTTCCCATAAACCTTTTTTCTATGAGCCTTCCCAACGGAGATACTGGTGGAAATAAATTAAAATGTGGTACACTAAAAAATGTTTCTTGATACATAGTACATTTATGTCAAACTTCATTAACATTTCTAAAGCGGTATTACAGATATTAGTAATAAATGATTTATTTTTGGAAATTTTACCACCCTGTATCTCATAAGTTAAGACGTTTAGTACATTCGTTCATATGCAGTTTTCTTTTTAAAATGGACCCAAAAATTGCTTCCCTAAATATTGAAGTACAATTAGCAAACACCCTGTATAATGTAAAAAAAATACCAACCATGATATTTTATTTCTCGTAAACAGTTGATTTTATCGATGTCAATCAAGAATACCTTTTTTTAGTTTAAGGTTAAAGCTATCAAAAAATAATATTGTTGAGCCTTTATCATACAGGGTGTTAAAAAAATTGCAATTATTGTGTCAGAGCTAGTCCGTCGCTTACAAACTAAATAGGCCAAATATGATCATATTAAAAAATATATTAAATTACGCCTAGTATTTTAAAAGTTATTTAAACAAAAATGGGGGTTTCCGTTATGTACCTGTATCTCCGTAGGGGAGGGTCATAGGAAAAAAAATTATGAGAACTTGTCATAATATTTTTAGGTCTTCTATTAAATTCTGAGAGATTGCCCACATATTCTGGGATATCCTGTATAATTTTAAATTTTTAGGGTAATTTTGCTATTGCCAAACAAAAATTTTAATGATTTTGTATTCTTTCATGCGTGTAAGTAATGGTCTGGAAGTTTTTTATATTATAGTTTTTTTTTGTTATTTGAGATCTAGTAGTGTTTTCTGGCTTACTTAACTATAGCACGGATGTTAAATTTATTAGGTACCTATTCGTCGAATTTTCCCTGAGAGTCCAAGAATGCATGGTAACCTTCTATACCTAGCTTCCCCTGCATATATGGTGACCATAAGAGTAGATACATAAATAAAGTAAAGTAGGCATATCATCCATGGTTCGTGTCTCCATATCATGCACCATTTTTAAATATGAACGACAATGGTAAACATTCCATTTCAACGTTTTAAACACAATAGAATATGTCTGTCTACTCGATATGCTTGACCTTTTGCATTATTTTTATCGACTTTTATTTACGTACTGATAAAAGTATGTAACCTAATATTTACCCCGCCTGTCACAAGTAATAATCAACGCACACAGGATAAATAAAAAAGTTTTAAAATGCCAGATCTGCAATTCTACAACAAAAAAATCTGATTATACAAGTGGAAATATTTATTATTTCGTGATAAATCGAGATTAAATTAGGAATAAGAGAAACAAGACCTTATTAAACCAAATACGTTCTGTGATTTGGGATATTGTTATGGATCCAAAAATCAGACTTTATGTTTTATGTTTTCCCACTGCAATTCTATAAAATAAAAGATTGCTCACAGATAAATTTAAACACTTGCATTCAGTAAGATACGCGGTCTAAATTTTAAACCCAAAATGGAGGTTTAAATTGACAAGTATATCAATAACTCAGCTAATTTTGAATACTATCAAATGTAGGACATGAGTCTTATTTTATATATTCATTACAAAATAATAATACTAAAAAATAAGTTAAATTCCGAAAAAAACACAAATGAACAACTAAAATTTCAATAGCAACTAGACATGGTTTGAATCTTAACTTAGTAAATTCTGCTATGTGCTTAAACTATGGTGCTAAATTCAGTATATTGGTAACAACTGTAAAACTGACCTAGTTACAGAAGCTTAGTTTAACCACTAAAGGAAAAAATATTATGATTTCTATATGTAGTATATATACAAAGTTTTAGCTTTAAGCATAGAAAAAAATTGGTCCTGAATACTAGGGCAATTATTTCCGAAGCGAGAAACCACAGAATTATTTTACTACTAAACCGTTTTTAATGCCCAATTTAGGTAAGATAATCAAAGCAAACATAAGCTTAGCATAAACAAAAAAAACTTCTTAATCAAACAAAATAGAACTATCCTGAGAAATAAAGTCATTCTAAGCTTAACAAAGGTCTTCCCAATATTTTTACAACTAGGATTATTAGGAAAGAGGAATATGTTGTAGTTAAAAGAAATAATCACCCTTATTAATAATAAAATTTATCAAGCAACTTTCAAAAAATAGTCCTCTTAATTAATATTGAATTGGAGCATCAAAATGCTTTACACTCCATCTGAATAAGCCCTGCATTTTGTCTGATCCTTCTTTCCCAGAGTCTAAATCCATAGCTTTCATTTTTCTCTTAAATTATTTTTTTGTAATAGTGTTAACAGTTTTTATTACAAAAAAACTTACTCTGAAAGTTGTATTTGTTGCATACCTGTAGAAATAATTTTTGCCACTTGTAGGAAAAATTATTTCCGCTTTCCAATTGGAACAGAGGAAATTACAGCTGATTTTTGTTTTTTTTTCCGCATTTGAACAATCATTATAGGTAATACCTAATTAAATTATTTAAATAACTATTTACTATACTGGTACATTTTAATAAATATTATTGTTATTAGAGATGATGACTGTAAAATTTATTGTGCGTTTTCTATTTACACAAGTTAAAAAAATAACATTATTCGGAGCCAAAATAGAACCACAAAAATTAAATTATTTTTTTTTTACTTTATTCTCAACTTATTTTTAAACTGAATGCAATGCATGCAATGAACGTCTACGAATTTCTTATTTAAAAAATCACAATGCAAACTGTATAAACAGGGGTATTTTTATCATATTTAAAATACATTATGACGTTTTTACAAGTTTTTATTTCATTTGCAATTTTGGTATATTGGTTCTGGTATTATCAATAATGATGTAATTTTATTTTGAAACCAATAATGGAATAATATACAGGCTGTCCCATTTTTTGCATTATATCTTTAAAACAGTATCTACCTAATATAAAAAAAATATAGTCCACAATATTTGGGAGTCCGCCATATTGGATTTAAAAAAGTCATTTTGTTTTTCGTATTCTCTCAGCAAACCCTTTCATTTGATAACCATATCATGGGAGTCCATAAAAAAAACTAGTCCGCCATCTTGGGCGGTCCGCCATATTTGATGTTACTTAGCTAACCATGCACTGTCATCCAAACCAAACGTGTAAGCAAAATTTCGGTTCAATCGGTTGAGGAAACTGTTTTAAAATTCAGTTGCAAGATTTGACAATAACTACACAGGTTAAAATTTGATCTACGCGGGAAAGCCAGAAGTAGTTAGGTGCTACTAGGGTTTTGGGGTCACTTATTACGATTAGAGATTCGGTTAACCTCCATCACGTCATGTTCAAGGTCATTTGAAGGTTAAGCGAAGAAAAAACCATCGGAAACATCTGAAAAAATTTATGCATATATTTTCGAGGTCGTTAAATCAGAATCCGGCGTTTATTTACACTTTGGGTCTATCTATTTGCATACATTTTTTCTAGATTTTTCCCATGCTTTTTCTTCACTTGACCTTTAAATGACCTTGAACCTGACCCGTGAATCGAAATCTGAGGTTAACTGACCTCAGATTTCGATTCGCGAACCTCAAAAATATACGTCCGAATTTTTCAGATTTTTCGAATCGTACTGAACATTTTTATCCCAAAAACACTTTTAAATAACCTTGAAATGACCTTGAATGACCCCTAAAATAGATATAAATAAACGCCGAATTCGGATTTAGCGATCTCGAAAACAAATGCACGAATTCTTCCAGATTTTTCCGATAGTTTTTTTCTTCACTTGACCTTCACATGACCTTGAACCTGATGTGATTGAGGTTAACCAACCTTCTCATCGTAATCAGCGACCCCAAAAACTCTAGTAGCACCTAACTGCTTTCGGCGCGGCGTTCCCGCTTAGATCAAATGGTGTGTTATTAAAGATTTTCCAGAAAATATTCATGCATTATTCCGCGCTTGATCTAAGAGGACATGACAATATTTTCTGGATACGTATTGCATATGTAATTAAATATGTAACCCTTAAAGAACAAGCTTGAAGATTACATTGATTTTAAAAATTTAAGTATTAAATATTACAAAATTCTTTAAATTATCAGCAGGTATGTTGTGTACCTTTTAGTCCCAAAAAATGGATAGGTCAGAATTTAATTAGAATACGACACTGTGTGCCAGATATTGACTTGATACAATTTGTCTTTTAGCAAATACCTTTAGCAAACAAAAATCTTAGAAATCGCAGGAAATGTGACGGTATTGACACGATATTGCAATAAGCGGGGATTTTTTGTCCTTAGACATAGGTAAACAGGATAAACGAGGGCATTTTTTAATAAAGACGCAAATGTTAACGTAAACCTTGTATTTAAATATTTGAAGTTTAAAGTGAAAGAACTAGACATAGCTTAAATATGGTTTGTGTAACTTTTTGTTATTGAGAGAATGACTAATAAAATAACCATAAAAAGAAAAATGTAACAATAACACAGGCCAACAAAAAGAAAATAAGTGGTGTGTGCTGGGTGTTGCACTAGGATTTTCTGGAGTATTTTTTTCCGCTGACCACAAATCTAAAGTTAAAATTGGAGGTCAAACAGCAAATAATCGAGAAAAGGCGTGTAATTTAAGATAATAATGATTTTTTTAAATTTAAAACGTCAATATCTTAAAAACTATAAAAGATACGTAAAAGTTTATATGATAAAAACAATGTATTTTTAAAAGACATTTAATTTAGGTTATAGACCTTTTTGTCTAAATGCAATATTTTTCGAGTTATAATTAACAAACCGAATTTTCACGATTTTTCTGCAAATTTTAAGTGATTTGGGATTAAAATAAATGATTTATTATTAAAAAACTCAAATATCACATTAATAATTTTTTTCCTATTTTAGACTGAAATTTTTTGTCAAAATTACATTTTCGTTTATATCTCCTTTATTATTTATTATATTAAAAATGTTTATATAACTTTTTTATAGAAAATTTGAAAAGCTCTTTTTTTTTGTTTTACGAAATTTTTTGTGTCTTTTATAGTTTATACAGGGTGCCACAGATTCGAGTAAGAGATACGAAGTCGATTAAATTATGGCAAAGTTGTGTATTTGCGTAAGTAACCATGTCCACTTTAGAAAGTTTCAAAATTCCGAGTACTTCCGGAGATATCCGGAAAAAACCGAAATTTCCTGATTTCGTTTTTATTTTTTTCTGACGTTATTTAAAGAGTTTTAAAAATAAAAGACACTTTCTCATGACCACTTCTTAAGCTCTACAAAACAGCGTTGAGAGATTTTTCGTAAGACGTTTCGTTTTCGTTAAACCATCATCAACTTTATTTTTTAAATACGGACCTGGGTTTTTTATTTAATTTTTTTGAACCCCTTAATATCCCAAAAACAAAAATGTATAACAATTAATATTTATTAACAAATATGGAACGTCCCTATAAAAAATGACGTGCGTTCCTTGTCTAACTCATTGTCTCTTATGGAAAATATGTTTATTTAACAGAAAAAAATTAAGTGTTATACATCATTGTAATTGGGATTATAAGTGCTTCAAAAAAATGCAATAAACAAATGAGTGCCGTATTTAAAAAAATAAAGTTGATGATGGTTTAACGAAAACGAAACGTCGTGCGGAAAATCTCTTAACGCTGTTTTGTAGAGCTTAAAAAGTGGCCATGAGAAAGTGACCTTTGTTTTTCCATATCTCTTTAAATAACGTCCGAAAAAAATAAAAACGAAATGGGCAAAATTCGGTTTTTTCCGAGTATCTCCGGAAGAACTCGGAATTTTACAACTTTCTAATCGGCATGTTGTAAGGCACCTAAATGCGCAACTTTGCCATAATTTAACCGACTTCGTATCTCTTACGGTTTTCGAGATCCCCATGCATGCACTCGAATCTGTGGCACCCTGTATAGTCGTAGTCCAAACATTCCGTGGTAGCAGGTTTCTGCCGGTAAATTTACCGTGTCGGTTTTGGGGTTTTTTCGATTTTTTGCTATTTGACCCCCAATTTTGACTTTAGATTCGTGTTCAGCGGAAAAAAAACGCCAGAAAATCCTAGTTCCACACCCAGCACACATCACTTTTTTTTGTGGGCATGTGTAGTTCAAAAGAATGCTAACGCTTTTATTTACATTTAAACTGTTTGAGAAAAATATAACTAGTTGGTACAATTGTTTTTCCGACATGAATAATTGCCAACACTGGTTTGTCACTGGCAACAGCGCACTGACAATATAACTTTTTGAGACAGAGTGATCTAAAGCGTCGTTTGACGCGCGGACATACAGTGTGACGCCTTTTCAATGAATTTCCACAGTTTCGGAAAAACTCTAAAAGCTACAGGAAATCTGATAGCACATTCTCAAGTTTTCGAATTTTGACGATTTCAGCACACCTTTGTATCTCAATTTTTAGTAAAGATATAAAAAAAAACTTAGTTTGTGTAAAATTATACGTAGAATCCAATGGCGTGATCATTTTTTTATATCGGTTGCAATTTTAAAGAT
Source organism: Listronotus oregonensis (assembly GCA_019359885.1). Taxonomy (NCBI): domain Eukaryota; kingdom Metazoa; phylum Arthropoda; class Insecta; order Coleoptera; family Curculionidae; genus Listronotus; species Listronotus oregonensis. The sequence goes on from JAHBCN010004414.1 coordinate 38,344, forward strand.
ATAATGCAAATTTCTTTTTTTAAAATGAGACACCCTGTAAAATAAAATGACCTCATTATTGATATTTTATATATTTTTTTTAATTACTTATTTGTGAAAAAAATCAAATTTATGAAAATAGGCTTCAAGAAGCAGGATATAGTATTTAAATTTTGCGCTCCTTGTATAAAATTTTATTACCAATTATTTTTTTATATATTATTTTAATATTTGATTACCATTTATTTAATTACTTTTTTAACGATCCATAGGCAACTACGTTTTTTTAAAATCTTTTAAAAGTATTAATGCTTGGTTGCCTTTTTTCTGGATATCTAGCGAAATATATTTGTAAAACATTTGCAATTTTTTCGGCTCTCAATATAAAATTTAATAATATTATATATTTCTTAACTTCATTTTATTTAAAAATTTAAAACACAAAAATCATATATATATATATATATATATATATATTATATATATATATATATATATATATATATATGATATATACAGGGTGATCCACTAAGCGCGGTCGGTAAATAGTTACTTAACCGTTGAACTTATAAGAAAATTTTCTTAATAAAACTTTTAAAATTTCATCTCTGCTACCATCCAAAATTATTTTCTAGTATACAGGCTGCCTCAAAAAAGAGTTATATCAAAAATTATATTTTTCTTAAATGGAATACCCTATGTTTTTATGTGGCAAATGAAGCCTCTGTGGGTTCTGTATTCAACTATAAATTTGTATGTTGGTCAAATGCAGCGTTGCCAAGCAATGAATTTTTTTTTTAAAGATCAGTCAAAAACATACTTTTTTAAACTGTTATGTCTCCGCCACTGTTTGTTAATTTCGCTGACAAATTTACATGTAATCTAATGTCGACATCCTTTATCCTAAACTATCTTCAATTTTTTATTTAATTATACAGGGTGTCCAAAATATTTATTCAAACATCTCTATTTTCAATTCTATTTTAATTAAATTTCTTAAATACAACACCCTGATATTATTTGCCGTTGAAAAGCTTTAAGTGTGCTCTTTCAGAAAACATTATGTTTGCCTTATCTATCGCACTATCGTTTTGAGATATTAAGGCTTTTCCGTAAATTTACACTCAAAATGGGAAATATCGTGGGCGGCATGGCTCAAGAAGTCGAAACAATTGATACTCGTTGGCATGTCAGTAATTATTTATTTAATCTTGTGACATTTGGTTACATCCTGTGCATATTATCTTCCGTTATTCAGAAGTATTTGACAATTAAAATGAAGTATATACAGCAATATTCAATTGAAATGATTTATATCCTTGGAGAATGTTTTAAGAATTGTCTTCTGGCATCCCGAGTATACAGTAAGAGGTTTCCTGAGAGAAGACATCCAGATGCAAGATAATTCCAAAAATTGATGGATAGATTTGACAGGACTAGAACAGTTAAGTACGAAAAGCATGAAAGAATAAATCCAGTGGTAAACGAAGAAAATGAATTTAACGTGGTCGCATCTGTTGTTGAAGATCCACATAGAAGTACAGCGGACATAAGTGATTTGCTGAACTTAGGTCAAACTTCTGTAAAGAGAATATTGAGGAAGAATAAGTTTCATCCATATCGTGTGCAATTGAATCAAGCACTTGAAGGACAAGACTTTGAAAATAGGATAAATTTTTGTAATTGGGGTCTTGCTCGAATTAGAGAAGATGTACGATTTTTTAACATTGTATTATTTACCGATAAGGCGACATTCCACATTAATGGTCATGTAAACAGGCATAATTTACACTTTTACGCCGATGCTAATCCACATTTTATGAGGACTGTTGACCAGCAACATAGGTGGAGTATAAATATTTGGGGAGGCATAATTGGAAACCACATAATAGGGCCCCATTTTTTGATGGACACCTTAATGGAAATATTTTTCAAAATTTTTTAAATGAAGATCTTGATAATCTGCTAGAAAATATACCACTACAACTATTAGGAAGGATGTGGTTCCAGTTAGATGGGGCACCTGCTCATTTCAGTGCTGGAGTACGAAATACTCTGGATGAAAAATTTCCAGGCCGTTGGATCGGAAGAAGAGGACCTGTTCCTTGGCCTCCGAGGTCACCAGATCTGACAAAACTTGATTTTTTCCTCTGGGGGTACATTAAAGAACTGGTCTACAAGACACCCCCCCCCCCACTACAGCAACAAATATGCGAGAAAAAATAAGGAAAGCATTTAATTCAATAACTCCCTTAATGTTACAAAAAAGTAAATAGATCTTTAGTCGACAGATTCAATATGTGTTTACAGCAAAATGGTGGAGTGTTTGAGTATTTAATGAATTAATTGGGTTTATGTAAATTTATTTATGTTATCTTTATTAGTCTTGTGTTTTGAATAATTTCATTTAATGTTAATAAAATGATATAAATTTATTATACAAAAAGGAGTAGTATTAGTATGACACCGAGTATCAATTGTTTCGATTTCTTGAGCAATGCCGCCTACGATATTTCCTAATTTGAGTGTAAATTTACGGAGAAGCGTTAATATTTCAAAACGATAGTGCGATAGATAAGGCAAACATAATGTTTTCTGAAAGAGCACACTTAAAGCTTTTCAGCGGCAATATAATATGCAGGGTGTTGTATTTAAAAAAAATTAATTAAAATAGAATTGAAAATAGAGATGCATTCGACCCACATACAAATTTAAAGTTGAATACAGAACCCACAGAGGCTTCATTTGCCACATAAAAACATAGGGTATTCCATTTAATAAAAATATAATTTTTGATATAACTCTTTTTTGAGGCACCCTGTATACTAGTAAATAATTTTGGATTGTAGCAGAGATAAAATTTAAAAGTTTTGTTAAGAAAATTTTCTTATAAGTTCAACGGTTTAGTAACTATTTACCGACGCGCTTAGTGGACCACCCTGTATATATATATATATATATATATATATATATATATATATATATATATATATATATATATATATATATATATATATATATATAAATTCCTTTTCTTGCTTAAATATTATACAAAATACTACAGCGATCATTTGCCAACTGCATTCTACTAAAAATAATGTATACTTACTTAAATGAAATTGAGAATAAAAAAGAGGCAATTAGCTAATGATTTAAAAATAATATTTATTATTTTTTTAAAAGTAATTAACTAAAAATTGAAGACATTATTGCAATTTAGATACGTAGTTTTACAAAAGGTGTGCAAAATTTAAGCAACCATCGATTTTTCCTGCATATTCTCGATTAACATTTTTTTATTCACTAAGAATTCACTTATAACTGTAGCATTTCCATGAGAAAATAATAAAACGATTTAAATAACTTCAAATAATTCAGCAAAATGAAACCTATCCAAAATAACCCTTTTAAAAAAATTATCAAGACCATTGGAATTATAATTGGTCAAAAATGTTGGTATATTGTTCCAATTATATTATTCTTAATTTTTTTCCAGAAATCCTATAAATTTTCCCTGAGATTTAGTAAATCCTGAAAAATTCCCTGACATTTGCAGCTAAATTTAAATTCCATTTCCAGGTTTTCCAGTCGACTATAAACCCTGTTACTAATAACCGAGATTCAGAGGTGTGCTGAAATCTTCAAAATTTGAAAACCCTTGTATCCCCAAGACGAATCAAGTTATCCACGATCCTTTTTTATTATTGAAGTTGTTCTAAAAATCGAACTCGAAATAGAATACCCTATTTTTTTCTCTTATCTTAGGGTTAACTGTTAACTCTTAAAATGACATGCCTATATGTAATATAATAGAAAAACACCTTTTTGGGGGCAATACTGTAAGTAATTAAGGATTTTATTTTAATATGACCAGGCTAACGGCAACGTGCCAAGTTTGGATCGTGAGGATGGGCTAATATGCTTATTTGTAGATCTCAGAATTTTTTTTTAAATAAATTAAAATACAACTTTGTCTAGAACCATACTTTTATACAATACTACAAAAACAAAAGTATAAACAAAATCAAAATGATTTAGTATTTTAAATTTAGTTGCTTCACCGATCTTACACGCACGCAAATTTCTCATCAGGCACTTAATCTTAATACAAGTGTCAAACATATTAATAAATAGCAGACTTTTTAGATTCTCAAGCAATCAGAGCGAAAAACTAAACACAATGTTGTTGTTTTTTTTACAAAATACCGCCAACAGCGTAAAATATCCGGGTTTTTAGACCATGACACCGATCTTATCTTTTTTGTTGTTTGGTGTTGATTATAGTAGCATCTGTTTAGAAAATTGATTTACAATGTGTGACCGTTGTAATTTACATGTTAGAGCACAGGCACAATAAAATAATGAAGAAGTACAATCATAGGCGTGCGCAGGGTAAAGCTGGTGTGGGTGCCGAGATAAAAATAATAATAATAATGCGCAGACACCATCAAACAGACCAGAAGAAGCTGCAAGCCTGCTTGAAGAAGCCTCTTCATGGACGTCACCCCAATGAGGTCAGCCAGGAAAATGTCGACAAGTTCGCGTCGAACTACTGGCTGACGTCGGGGAAGATGTTCCCAGAGACTGAAGGCTTCTTATTGGCTATACAGGACCAGGTTATTTCGACGAAAAACTATCTGAAGCATATCGTTAGAGACCCGTCTATAAGGAACGATCGATGCAGATGTGGATGTTAAACATAGGAGACAATCCATCATATAACGGGGGGTTGCCAGGCATTTGCAGCATCAGAGTATAAGGAAAGACACGATTCAGCAGCCAAGAAACTTCATCAACAGTTGGCAGAAAAGCTAAAGCTTTTACAGAATAAAAAATTACCTTACTACAAGTATACTTCGGAACCTATTCTCGAAAACAATGAATTTAAATTGTACTGGGACAGAACTGTACTTACAGACCAAACTGTTGCTCACAATAGACCAGATATTGTACGGGAGGAATACAATGAAAAGATTGCCAAATACAGAAACCTAGAAACAAAAATAAAAAGACAGTGGGGAATGAATAACGTCCAAACGATCCTCATAATTTTATCAACAACTGGCATTATACTAAAAACTCTTTTACAAAACATCAAGGGACTAGGCCTCGGTGAACATCTGTATAAGGCTATGCAAAAGGCAGTGCTACTTGCGACCGCTCGGACTGTCCGGAAATTTGTGGGGAATACAGCAGAACCTAAGAGAACCTAGAGCCCGAAAACATGGAAAGGATTCCCACAGAGCTCAATCCTTTTGATATCTGAAGATATCTGGGATGAGTGAATGTTCCCCTTAAAAGGAGTGCAAAGCCGTGCGGCTTGAAATCATAATAATAATAATAGTAATAATAATGAAGTAAATAAAACTATGAATAACAATATATCGATATTAATACATTGTTATTAATAAAATTAATTAATAATAAATTAATAAGAATAATTTCTTAGGAATGTTTTCTTAGGAATGTTTGGTAAATATTTATGAAATAATAACAAACCGAGTACATTATATATTGTTTATTATAAAATCATTCTTCCTTCATAGGGTACAATTTTTTTAAATTCGTTTATCACAGTACTTATATCAATATTTGCGGCTAATTCCTGTTCCACAAGTGGAACCAGGAGATTTTCTAAACGTTCTTGGTGTATTGTGGATCTTAATTTTGATTTTACCATACTTATTTTCGAGAAGGTGCGTTCGCGTGTAATTTTTAAATTGAACCTTATCAAATAATAATTTTTATATTTTAAATACAGTAATCTTTTTCAGACTAGTGAGGGTGCCACGGCACCCACGGCACCCACTGTGCGCAGTCCTATAGGTACAATCCAGTGCGGGAATAAAGTTTCGACTACCAATAATAATCAGGTTATTTTTAATTTTTCGGAAAGACGCTCGAACATGTTAATTACATTTTTTCGCCATCAGATTTTGTCGTAATTTATTTGTTTATTTATTGACAGCTGTCAAAGTTATGACGTCATTCGCTTTTTTTTAATGGCTACATCTGGCTTGTCATAACTTCATTTAAATTTGTGATACTTGTCTCATACAGTATGCTTCTAAATTTTGAGGCAATTCGATCAAGTCATTTCAATTAATTTTTTTTATCTTGGTACAGTCCACGAAGGCTGATACCTAAGTACTAATGTACCGTGGGTGTTATAAGTGTGGTGAGAGGGAGTTTGTTAACACGGGACTTATATATTTGGAGATTGGGAGGAGAAGGAAAAACTTCTGCGGGCAGCAGGTTCCATAGTCTTGACACTTTGGGGATGAAGGAACGAAGAAAGCGGGAAGTTCGGGACCTCTTTAACTGAACTGTAGAAGGATGTTTAAATGTTGCACTACGTGTTGCTCTATTGGGAGCTGCCAGAGAAGGAATTATACTGGCCAACTCCTCTGAGCAGAAGCCGTGAAGAGCGACAGATGCCCTACAGGTCGACGGTGGGCAAGAAGAGGAAGCCTTTCTGTGAGCGTGGGATTATTAATAAGACGAACGGCTCTTTTTTCAATGGAGTCCAGATTGCTAAATGTTGTAGGAGACGCCATTCCCCAGACATGAGAACAATATTGTAAAGAGGGTCTGATAGCGTTAAATCACACCACACAAGACAAGCATTATTTGGGCAACCGAAAATGAGCCCACAGGAATATATTAACCAACCAGTCTCGGGGTTATACAGACTTGTAGAAGGAACAAGAATAATGGGAGTATTGGTATAAAAGACAATGGAAGATTAGGCACAAAAAGCCCAAGAGGCTGCGCTGCCTCCGGTAGTGAAAGACGGCTCCCAGGAAGAAGAAGAAGAAGACTAATCAAGAAATCTCGAAAATTACTTTACTTATAAAAATGAAATATGGCATAATAATAGATTGTGAGTAGGAGTCGTAGCTAAGAAAGGATTTTAGGACTCTCCCTAAAGGGGTGGAATGGGGGTGAAAGTAAGTGTGGAACGTTATTTCTGGACTTAGAAGTATTCAAAATGGTATGTAGGCTATTGACTACGATTAAAACATTAGCTGTTTTAACATTTTTGGCTTGGAATTACATCTAATGGGAGCTTTAAATTGGTATGGCTTTGGCATACCCAGAAAAACAGAAAGTGGTAGGACGCGTTACGCCACTAGGTGTGTAATGGAAGACGGGGCGTGGGAGCGTGTGACGCGACAGAGTGGGGAGGCACATAGTTAAGTATGGCTACCCAAACAGCCAGACACGTGAGAACAGACATCGTTCTCGAACTTATCGAATGTATTAATTATTTTCGAGAGAACCGGAAAATACCAAAACAGGCAAAATCGTGTAGTCCACGTGGACGAAAGCTAGTTTGACATAAAATTTGAGTTACATCTTCACTAACAAAATATTGCAAATAACTAGTACTTTCACACTTAAATATATTTAATGGTATTTTTGCTTTAATTAACAGATCAACATACTTTCATAATATGAATTATACGGAAAGCAAAACCACTTAACTGTGATTAATTACTCCGTTATTTCCGCAGGTAGTAAATCCGTCAGATTAAACAATAGTTATGGTGGTCATTTATTCGGAAATTTAAAGTTAGACGAAAGCGGTGGTAAGTAGGTATGACATAAATAAAGGTGTTACGGAAAGACTAAAGAATGTATGAAATAAAACACACCCTTGAACAATTGTATTATGTAAGAAACATGTGTTTTTACAAAGAACAAGCGTCTTTCATGATAAATAAAAAGTTTACAAATAAACCGACCTAAAGGTAAGATGTTGGTAAACACAATAGTTTTCGTCATGTTATATATTTTTAACACTGTAACGGAATCATAGATACCATCTTAAACTATTGTTTTAAAAAACATTTTAGCGCCTCTTCTTTGAAGGTTTTGGCAGTAACTTTAGGCCAGTTGTATTAGAATAAATAGCTATTTAACAAATAAGGGTATTAATAAGGGTTAAGATAATTAATGGCCAATTAATATCCTAGTTAGTTAAAATATTGTATCATCGATCGCGGGTATATCCGAATTGCGGCCCAAATAGCAGGTATAAATATTTTCCCAGTATATGTATGGCAGAATTCCGGTTCCAAAATTATTGGAATAAATTTTCTTTCATTAGGTCATGGCAGAATTGCGGCCTAAACGAAAAAGTTTACTGTTCCTACTTTTTGTGATTTATCACGTCTGAAATATAATTGGGGAAAATAAAAAGCCGCTTTAACTAACCAGAACTAACCATAACCGACCAGAACTGAGGGCTTTTAAATTTGTCTAAATTATCCCTACATAAAAGTTATTAACAAAATTTTAAGAATTTTCAATATGCTATTTATTACGGGCCACATTAATTCCATCCTGTTTGGGTCAAACTAGGTAAATATGTAAATTTTATCACGGGCTAGCCCTTATTTGTGGGCCGCGCTATTATTTTTACCTACCTAATGATTTGGGCCGCAACTGTCCTAGGTCGGCGATCACTTTGTTATTAAATTGTAGAAATTACATATATTTTTTGAGTTTTATTTTTAGGCAACCAACTTAACAAATGTTTAAATGGTTGTTATTCGAATGACAAGATAATAGACACGTTTGTTTTGTGTATTTTTAGTTGCCTATACTTTAATCGTTTATTAATAAAAAATCATTTATTAATAAGGACTATTATTAAATGACTTTTTTACGTTAATAATACTCATAAATAAATCACCGAAAAAAATAATTAAAAAATTATCGTAGTAGACTCTGAATTGGATATTACTTAAATGCTATTAAAAATGTGCAAAATAAAAATCTTCGGCAAGACAAAGCACAAAATTATCTCATAAAGAAAATTAATGTTCGAAATACTTTAACCCGGCCTAGCTCCACTGGATTTTTATCTGTGCTCACCAATAAAACGAACCTAAAAGCGCGAAAAGATTCTGACTTTAAGATTTGAAGCAAAGTCACGGGAAAGCTGTAGTAATTATATTAGTTTAAAAGGGGATTTTTTAAATCACCATAATACATTTTTGTCCCTAAAAGAAATTCTCTTATATATCTTTTTTTTTTTTAATTTTTAGGTTTTCTATAGCTAAAACTGCTTCAATATTTTTATCAAAAGGTATTCAACCTTCTGGTAAATATATTGAACCATTTTTAGAGATTAATGAATTATCAAATTCTAATTTTTTTTATTTTTCATGACAAATTGACTTATTTGTAATAAAATTTATGTATACAGGGTGTTACAGAATGTTTTGAGGAAAATTTGGGGGCAGATTCTACATGTAAAAATATGAAAAAAAGTTCATATAAACATGGGTCCGAAAATGCTTTGTTTTTATGATACGGAGTGTTTAAAGTTTTTTGTCTTCTAAAAGTTTATTTCCTATTTCTCGAAAACCCATGGAAATATTAAGATAAGTTTTGCTACACGCAAATATATTATTATAGGTTACATTTACATGTACAAAATTATTTTTAAGGGGCAGTGGCGTTCATGCCGGTAGGTTTTTATTTTTAGCGAAGAAAACTGTACGCCACTATTTTTCGCAAAAATTAGTATTGCTTTCTTAAAGCCAGTTTATTTCTGCTTAAAAAGTACCTCCTGGACTTTTTCGCCCTGACTTACCGTTTTCAAAATAAAAATTAATTTATTAATCCGTATCCGGATAAGCTGTTTTCGCCGGAGTCCTCAAATATTTCGAAGGGGCAGAAGAAATATTCAAATGCGATTTAAAGCATGCATTAACGCAAAGGGAAGCCATTTACAGCATTTGATCTAAAGTTAAAATCGAATACATTATTCCTGAACAATTAGTACAAATAAAATAATGAAATTATAAATAAAACTTGAAACAGCTAAGTGTACTTTTAGTTTTATTTCGAAAACGGTAAGTCAGAACAAAAAAGTCCAAGAGGTACTGTTTAAGCGTAATTAAAATGGCTTTAAGGCAGCAACACTAACTCTTGAAAAAACCAGTAGCGTACAGTTTTTTTCGCTAAAAATAAGTACTGACCAGCACGAACGCCACTGATCTAAGTGCCGTAGAAAACAATTTTGTACATGTAGATGTGACCTATATTTATACATTTGCGTGTACAAAAACTCATCTTAATATCTCCACGAGTTTTCGGGAAATGTGAAATAAACTATAAAAGACAAAAAACTTTTATCACCCTGTATCATAAAAACGCAGAATTTCCGAACCCATGTTTATATGAACTTTTTTTCATATTTTTGGATGTACAATCTGCCCCTAAATTTTCCTCACAACATTTTGTAACACCCTGTATATAACAGTTTGTATTCTAAATAAATAAATAACCTTATATTATGCCCTAGAAATTGCTTTCGTTATATATAATTATACAGGGTGTTCGCCACATGAGTAGACATTCGTAAATCTAAGATAGGTGGGGCCGTCTACTATGCGATCCATCCAGATATTTTGACCTGAGCCATAAGTTTTTTTTTTTTTAGAATTTTTTAATTTTATTTTCAACATTTTCAATTTTCGAATTTCAAACTGACATAACTTTTTGAAAAATCATGAAACTTTCAACATTTTTATTTTATTTTAATCTAGACTTATACTAGAGTCATACAAATTTAATAATTGGGGCCCATGACAGCTACAAAGAAAAATACGGGCCCTCAAACCACAAAAAGTGGTAAAAATAAGAGCCAACTTTGCATTGCATTAAAAAAAGTAGAAATGATCGACTATTTCTAATTAGTTAAAAACATCTTCAATTTTTGCCCTTTCGAACGATATGCAATAACCACAATGTGCTTAAAAACATCAAGAGTTAATTGTCAACTTTAACAAAAGTAAAATCTCGTACAAAAATGCCCACCTTGATTAAGTTGACAAATAATTTCTGCTGTTTTGTATGAATTGAAGACGTGTTTGACTAATTAAAAATACTTGATCATTTTTAGTTTTTTTTTTTAAGCAATACAAAGTTGGCTTGGAATTACTTTTTTATCTCTTTTTGTGGTTTGAGGACCCGTAGTTTTTTTTGTAGCTGTCATGGGCCACAATTATTAAATTTGTATGATTCAAGCATTAGTCTAGATTAAAATAAAATAAAAATGTTGTTGGTTTCATGATTTTTTAAAAAATTATTTCAGTTTGAAAAAAAAAATTTCAGGTCCCAGATCAAAATATCAGGGTGGACCGCATAGCAAACGTTCCCACCTATCTCAGATTTACATCTGTCTAATCATGTGCCGAACACCCTGTAAAATAATTAATTATATTCCCTGTCACCAAATTAATCACATCACTTAATTCGGTTAGTTCTGGTTAGTTCTGTTAAGTTCAGGTTAGTTATGGTAATGTTATTTGATTGTTTGATAATTAATTGCATTTTTGGGTGATTGCACATACAGTTATTGAGATCTATCATTTGGGTATATGACAACTAAAAAGTAAATAATTTGGTGACTGATTAAATCATACCCTTATAAAATGGAAACATTTTAAAACAATTTTAAATTTCTTTTTGTTTATATTTTTTTTTATTTTTGAGACAGCCAACGAAGGCTTAATGCCTAACTACTAACATACCGTGGGTGGGTTGTATGTTATATAGTGACTGAATTTCGCCATTCTCGCCGTAAAAACGCTTCTATTGTAAACTACCTACTGTATATTTGTTTTTATTCTGGTTCCACGTATCCACACTCATAATTAATACATACATAAATTTGCCGTGTCTCGCCTTTAGAATTCTCTTTTAAGAACTCGCAGGGTGACATTTGAAATATCATAAAGCTTACTTTTAATCATCGTCATAAAGATCTTGGCTTTTTGTACTATTTTTGTATGCCTACCTCTATACTCTAGAGGATTAATTGCAGTTTTTTAGTTGTGGTTTTGCATTAGCAACAAAGGGATATTATTGTTTTAATGCAGATTAAGAATGACAAATATGTAAGTAGGAAATGGAAAAACTTTGTATTTTGTGCAAAATTTAAATTAAAAATATATCTAAAAAGGTTTTAAAAACATCATCAGTGCTATTCGTAAAACAGGAGGGGACGTACATTTTTAAAACAGGGACTTGACAAAATACTTAAATTAAAATTAAAAGTAAAAGAAAAAACTTCTTTTTCCCCTTTAAAAAAGGGGTAAATTTTAAAAAAAAAAATTTTGTTTTAAAATTTTAAAATTTCAATTTTAAAATTAAAATGAGATTTTTTTCTGTTTTCTTTTTTTATAAGTAAAAGTTTGTCGAGGTTTATATATATCCAAATGCAAATTTTCCTGTTGACGAAAGCATGATGCTTTTTTTACCAAAAGGGCCTTTGCTAGGAATTAAAAATAAAATTTTGCATAAAAAAAAAAGTTTTCTTTTTAATTTCTTATGAAACCCCTACAATAAAATTTTCAAAGGTTTTATCCGCCCTTTTTTAAACCCCAACTGTAACCACAAAAAGAATTTTTAGGACACCACTGACAGACGTACAGGATTCTACTTTATTTACAGATTTAGGTGATTAAAAATACATTATTAAAAAAAAAATGTCAAAATTGACCCCAGCAGTTTTTTTGATGTACGATTGTTTGTTAATTAAATGTTAAAGAAATTCGTTGATTTCTCGTTTTACCTGCTATTGTTAGGTGTAAAACTCAACATACTTTGGGTACCCGCATGTAGGTCCGGGTTTAAAATTTTCTTTATCTATTATTGTACACCTACTTTTTGGTATATTATGTAGGTTATAGGCAAATTGCAGGTGTAAAATATAAAGCACAAAATTTTCGTCACAGTCTTGGTATTTTCTGGTGTGTTATTAAGCATCCAAAGTAGCTAACCTAAATTATTAATATTAGTAGGTCATCAGAACCTGTACTCTTTCAAAAGGTGCGGTGCTTACACAATAGCTATTTGTCAGGCAACCTATTTATGGTTCGGTTTTCCACTGAGGGTTGTAATTTAAATTTTATTGCGGTCAAGAAATCAACGAATTATTTTGAAACGTACCATACAAGATAGCTAGTTCTGTTTTTTTTTTAAATAAAAGTACAAGTAAAGTTAAAAAAAGCAGCCTGTATAGTCCTCGTTAGATAACTCTGTACGTAAAGGAATAAAAAAAACGTACCAAAACCTAGTGACACCGAACCGAACCGACGCTCAAGGATTTTTAGATAAAATTTGCTTGCGAAAAAAATCGTGTTTTGTCCATATTATTATTTAACTGTAAAAAATACCACTCCTAAATTTCGACATAACCTTATCGAAATACGATCAAAGATCAAGAGATTGTAGTACAGAACCGGAATAAAGTAAAAGCTGAACATATTTACAAGTATTTTTCTATTTACTTCCTACCTTTGCTGGCACAATTGACAATATTCAAAAAAATCTGCAATAATATAGTTGTAGAACCGCTACAACAAGAATTAAATATTATAAATATTTTTGAAAAATAAACAGATTATAGTATTCTTCCTTTAAGATTAAAAACAATGAAAACGGCATTTATCCACTGATTTAAAATCAAAGGTGTTTTAATATCCGGATTAGCTTAGCTTGCTACTCCATTCACTTCGATCTCATCCGCGATGTAATATTGGAACTTAGCTTAACAATTGGAAACAATTGAAAACTTTTAATAAAATAAATTAAGTTTTAAATGTTTTAATCTATAAATAAAAACAATAATAATTTTTTAAAAATTTAAAAAATAATTGGCAACAGCGCTACCCAGAGTCCTCTTGCAGTCGTGTATAGTGCGTACTGCGATGTTTTTGTCCATTGTAGGTCAAAGTGTTTTCAAATCGGGAAAATATGCCGATGTGTTATTAATTTACAGCGAGGCAAACCAAAATGCTAATCTAGCAGCTCAAATTTACCGCAAAAAAATTCCGGGACGGCTAAGTCTATTTAGGACAACAATAGTGCAGGCGTACCAAAAGTTTTGGAAGTGTGTAACCGACAAATCTAAATAGAAGACCTGGAAAATACATAGCTTTGGAACAAAAGGAAAGAATTTTGGAAATTGTAGAAGAAAATTCTGGTATTAGTACATTAAGCCGCGAAGTAAACCTATCACATACCACAGCTCAGAGGACCTTACGAGAAAATCTTCTTTATCCCTACCACCAATGTGTGCAAGCTTTACTACCTGAAAACTGGGTTCGTCAAAGTAAGGCTTGTGTAGGAACTGGAGGACGACATTTGGAGCAACTTATTTAAACTCAAACGTAGCTGCTTCTTTTTTTATAATTAGAGACAAGGCAAAATAAAGGAGGGCTTATTTAAAACATAATAACTTGCGTTCATAAAACAGATATTCGGTTTTTGTGGTAAGTACAATTATTTTTTAATTACAAATAAAAACCCCAAATAAAGTAGAAGACGTAAGTTTTTCGCAGGGAAGGCTTGTCCATAAGAGCTGCAGAGCTGCACAAAAAAAAATTAGAAAATAGGCCGAATAATAATTTTTTGTTTTTTACTTAAATTTAATTCGAAATTAATTATTAAAATTAATTGTAAGAGGTAATTTAATATTATTTTCCAATTTTTTCGAGGTTCTGCGGCTCTTATGCATCAGCCGCCACTATGTAAATAAACATCCCTTTAAAAAAAGCGTAAATATGCAAAACCTCGCAAAAAAGCTTGACGTTCGACTCGATGTGATGAAGTGGAAGCGGTGTTGCCAGATTATAATTCATCCGGTGACGGAACTACAATGCAATTTATTGAGCATAATTTACGATTATTGTTTATTTATTCAGAATACAAACTGTTATAAATTTGCATACATAAATTTAATAACAAATAGTTTAATTTGGCATAAAAAATAAATTTTAGGGGCATAAAATTATTATGGTAATTAAAAAAATATCCCTTTTAATAAATAATTGCTTACGCCGATCCTGGTCGTTACATGGTTAAACTAAGATTTTAATAAATTTAAAGTGACTCAGTGTTAGTATTTTTGTTGCATGATACATACAAATTAATAAACATATGGACAAGCACACGAATGTATGTTTTAAAGAACGCCTGTGACTGCTGATTATTCTGCACGAAGACGTAAGGAGGAGGGCAACCTCGTTTGATGTACAAGAGAGTCATATAATTGTTGTAATTTAAAAGTCAGCCATATAGGGGCATTTTAATTGAAACCAATTTAAGATACATTTTTAGAATTATTTTTTGACACACAAGAGGGGCTTTAAATAAGTACTGGAATTTGACCGACCCTTTTTATTTAACTGCATTTCTTTGTACCTTTGATTTTCACTGTTTTCCCTTCTGAAACATACCATGTGACATAGAAACTGCAACAACCAGTAAATATAAGTATATTTTATTAATATTATGGGAAATAATTGGGGCAAATAAGAACAACAATTAGTGATATTATCAACAAGAAAAATAAAACAAACTCTCAAAAAATCAGTAGTAAGTTGTGCCACCATGTAAGTTTTGACATTCTGTAACACTTCCTGGCATGCTGCAAATCAGATGACCAATATCTGCCTCTGGAAGGGTCTTCCAGGACAATCTTACTTTATAACGTAAATGTTGTACGTCCAGCATAAGATGTTGCAACCGGCTTAGCCTCCTACCCATCATGTTCAATAAGGGTAGGTCATGGAAGAAGAAAAACATTAGCTTGTCGGAGAAAGTCTCTGGTAACTGCAGCTGTGTGTGGTCTAGCATTGTCCTGCTGAAAAATTGGGTTTTACAGTTGATAAAGGTATTGCAATGCAACAGGTTGTAATGTAAGACTGGGCGTTCCTGTTTCTGTCTAAAAAAACTGAGCCCACAAACAAAATCCTGACTCGTCACTAAATACGACCCGACTCCATTCCTCATTCCATTGAGCCCTCTCTTGACACCATACCAGACGTAGCTGTCTGTCTATTGGTTAATGACAATACAAGCCGAGGACGGTATGATTATAACCCATATGTTCTAATACTTTGAAAAATCGATCTTAAGGTTATCTGTCGACCCATAGCTCCCCTTCACTCATGTCCAATTGCGCTTGTTATGCTGAAACAGTCTCTAAGGACACTAACTCTTAAGAGCCGTTCTGCACGATCTGTGGTTCTTCTTAAAGCCCCAGTGCTCCTACGACGTGTACTGCGACGATGTATAGACCACTCTTGCCAACATCGCATCACTGTTGTAGCATCCCAGATAACGATTCTTTCAATTGTCCGAAATGACAACGCACCCTCTTGTAGACCTACTATTCAACCTTCTTCAAATTCACCTAATTGACATTGCACGGCACGTCTTCGCACAGTGCTAAAAGGTGTTTTAAATGCCACAAAAGCGATAAGACTGAATAAATCTAAGCACATTTCAATAAAAAAAACTAAAAATAAAAACTGTTAATATTTTTTGTTAAATTTTAAAAAGTCTGATATTTTGAAATTAATTGGGACAAAAATGTTATCGTTTGCTATACCGAGTGGTGCGTCGCCGAGCGGAATCCCATGTAAATTTTAAGGGGGTCCCCTGTACATTTAACAGAAAAAATGTAAGATAACTTTTTGAAGAGACCAATCTGACAAGCCCTAGTGCCAAGTTTAAAAAAAAATTAATGAGCAAATTTTAAATTATTCAATTAAATGTAATTGCAAAATTACCAAATTTTCGGTTCAGGTAAAACCAAACCGACACCAGTAAAATGAATATTGTCCCTGACATGAGGAAAAGTGTCAATAAATTAGTGACAGTTGGTATTTGACAAAAAATATGAATTATTCAATCCACGTAAAAGTATCCATAATTAGGTGGCATTATGCGGGAAACAGTTTTAGAGCTGTATCTGAAATATTTTCAGTTTATTTCCCCACCAAGCCCATTCCGTTCATTTCAATTATTAAATGTATTGTCAGTAAGTTTGAGTCCAAAGGTACCGTCATAAATAATTGTAAATTTTCAACTCAGGATATCGAAAATAGAGCCAAAGAAAGAGAGAACAGAGATCTTAATATTCTACTGAGTGTGGAGGAAAACAAAATGGTTAGTACAAGGGTTCTTGGGCAAGAGGTAAATAAACATCACACAACGGCATTACGCACTTTGAAAAAACACAAATATTATTCGTATAAATTTAAAAATCATCAAGAGCTGCAGGAAGGAGATGAAGAGCGAAGAATGGCATTCTGTTTTGAAATGATGTAAAGAGCAAATAACGATAGGAATTTTTTAAGAAATATTTGTTGTACGTATGAATGTACATTCACCCTCAACAATGAACCAAATGTTCAGAATTGCCGGTATTGGAGCCAAGAAAATGAACATCGCTTTGTTCATACTCGGACACAATAGTTATTGTATTTTATTTCATTTTATTTTTTCACACCTAGTAAAATATTAAGAGTTTAGTTCTCTCTTTTTTCGGATCTATTTTCGATCTTCTGAGTTAAACATTTACAATTATTTATTGCGATTGCTTTGGACTCAAATTTACTGACAATACCTTTAATGGTTGAAATGGACCAGATAGGCTTGATGGGAAAGGAAATTGAAAATATTTCAGATACTGCTATTGTTTTAATTAAATTCTAGTATGATAAAATTATTTTTTAATGATCGATAGTGATGAGCGAGACCGGTCTTGGTCTTGGTCTTGCAGCAAGACCAAGATCAAGACCAAGACTGCCATTTCGCTTGCAAGACCAAGACCAAGACCAAGACCGAGGTGTGCAAGACTACGCAAGACCAAGACCGACCTGCAAGACTCTTGCACTTCTGCAACTTTTTTTGAAATTGTACTATTTTATTGTTATATTTAATATACAGAGGCATTTCATACAGACATGACAAAAACTGTGTCAAGAACTGTCAAAAGGGGCGATTATTTAATAAGTAAGAGTTTCTTAAATAAAATAATAATTAAATCGATCACTTTGTTCTTTTAGTTCTATAGTTCTTTAACAACAATAACGAATAAATTTAATAACATGTTTCAAAAATAATGAGATGGTGACTCAATGGTCCCACAAAGCTTGATATCTCCGAAATCGTTTACGACGGAGAAAAACTAGGGGTACAAAAGTTATGGAAGCTGAATATTACTTTCATAATTTAAATGTCTTTTTTTTAATTAGCTATCAAGTGATGTCACTTACAGGGTGGATCAAAAATCTCCAAAATTCAGAAATACATTATTTTTGTTTTACACTGTAAGAGGTAGCACCATTAGATTGCTTCTTAAAATTAAGATAATGTGAAAGTAATGGATTAATAAAAAATATATTTGCCATATGATAAAGGAATACTTTTTATATAAATGGATTTTAAAAATCACTTCCGGTTTAGACGGAAAAGTCAAAACCAAAAATAATAGTTAAAAACCATCTACGTCGACATTGTTCCAATATAACTACAATTTCCAGCATAATATGTGGCGATTTTTTCTAAATTGATTTTTCCCCATAAATTTTTTATTTTAGGGCAAAAGCTAAAAATAAGGGAGTTTTCTTGAGTGGCAGTGGAATAATAGAAAAATTCTGAAATAGTAAATAATTTTACATTTTATGCCTTTTTCTATAATTTTTGTATGTTTAGTTTTTCACTATAACGATTTAGGAGATATCGAGCTTTGTCACACTATTGGGCCCCCTTGTATCTGCAGATTGTTTATAAAGTATTTTTACAAACTTTGTACGACAAATTCTTAACCAATTTAAAGGTAAGTTCATAGTTCAGTAATAGTTCATATAAACTAAAATGTTTTTTAAATAACTTTTTTTTTTGAATCAGAAACCAATGATTACATATCAGAATTATTTTCACATATATTTCACATCTGGTTGAAATTAAAAGTCTTTTTTCTGCTCACACAGTACACAGTTTTGTATTTGCTTTAATTTTATCTGCTTCTTTAAAGAAAATTTATATAATTCGTATCCCTAAAATGTTTCTTTATGCCACCAAATGTATAAAAGAAGGTTGTGTCTTAATTTAACCCCTCTATAAAGGGGTGGATTTACGCAAAGGCTGAGAAGGCTGAAACCTAGGGCGGCAAATTTACTATTAATTTTTAAAAAAATGTGATGGTAAATTAATATATTTTTTTAATATTTAGCGAATAGATAAAAAAATCCTGAAATTTGTTTGTTTTAAAGAATTGTTAATTAATTTTCTGTATGTTTTACTTTTGTTAAATTTGTTTTATAATTTTTTATAAGAATTACTAGTGTAGTTTACATTTAAAAAATATTGACATATTAGGGCGGCAAAAACTTATTAGCCTATGGGCGGAAAAAAATAAATCCGGCCCTGGCGCTATAAATAAATAAACGCCTTCATTAAAAATATGCTTTTTAATCAAATAATTTAAATGTACGTTTAAGAATAAAATTGGTATATTTTAAAATTTTAAAGCAAAAAATATAGTCCCCATCTTGATTTATATTTAAGTATCAAAAAAATATATTTTATTCAAGATTGATTAGTTTAGATTATTACTACCAAAAAAAAGCAAGACCAGCAAGACTCTTGCAGCAAGACCAAGACCAAGACCAAGACCTTCTTTTGGCTTGCAAGACCAAGACCAAGACCATTCTTGCAAGACCAAGACCAAGACCAGCCCGGTCTTGGTCTTGGTCTTGTTCTGCTCATCACTAATGATCGATAGTAATAATTGTTATTAGTTAGTTAAACTTAATTGGTACATTAAATAAAAGGTTTGATAAAAAAAATAATGTTATCGTCTCTTTTTATGTGATGGTTTGATGAAACGAATAAAAATATTCCTTGTATTCGGCTATACCTCAGATTAGACAAAGCCTTATAACAAATTGTTTGCTGGTGGCTGGTGTCTGTTTGGTTTTACCTGAACCGAAAATTTGGTAATTTTGCAATTACATTTAATTGAGTAATTCAAGATTCGCTCATTAAAATTTTTTGAAACTTGGCACAAGGGGTTTGTCAGATTGGTCTCTTCAAAAAGTTATCTTACATTTTTTCTGTAAAATGTATAGGGGAGCCAATAATTCTTACAATTAACATGTGATTTCCTATGTTCCGCTCGGCGACGCACCACCTGGTTCTTCATAAGAGCAATTAACCGACAAAAAATATGGGTATATCTTAGCATTTTGTGGCTGTTGCAATTTCTATGCCACACTGTATATATTAGTTCTTAGAGAAATATTCATAAATAAAAAGATGAATAAAAGAATGTGCTGAATTTGCAGGATCAGTTATCAATTAAATTTATTTAACGCATTTGTGGTTAGAGCCCGTTATAGATCAAGGAAGTTCGGTTTTCAAAGTGTTTTTATTAGAAAAATGACCTCACTAGGATAAAAAATGTAACACATAAAATTGTATATTCTGTGATATAATTTTTAAACCTAGTTTGTTTCTTTTAATGTTTATTCCGTCCCTTTCAATTTACTACACCTATCTAATATTTAAAACCCTTCCTAGGTTATGACCGCCAAAATATGTAGACAATGTACCCGTATCTTGTCCATTACCAAACAATGATAACGTTTAAGTTATTAACGACATAAACCGTATGCTAACACGAAAATATTTGGAAGACGTGATGCGTGACTCTGACAATTTGAAGGTGTGTTTCGTGTTACGAATAGCCCATGTAGTGTAACACGGATTTATAGTCGGAGAGCCCATGACACATTTTTCATAAAGTGTTCGATTCAGGTAAAAATTTTACATAGTTGTTTTGATAGAATAGATGCGTAAGTAATCGACTGATTGCCTAACCCACCTGGCTGTACACCGCGATTTATTCTGTTGCACTTTTAAACAGTGATTGGCTTTTTGCAAATATTATTTATTATATATAATTAATACGCCATAAAAATTTCAGCGTGAATTAAACAATTTTTTTTTATTTTTATAAATACAAATTTTGTGTGACTTGGTTCAAAATTAACACCCTCCAAAAGGATTGTTTTTTTTTAGTTTTTAATCTAATCCAACCTAACTTTCAAATGGTCTTTGTTGGCTTTTTAATCAAACACTTTTTTGGCAAAAAGAAATGTTCACACCTTTTCTGTAAGTGCAGTACCTGGTGTACTCAGGTAAGTCAGGCAATTAGTCAATTATTTACTTATCTATCCTATCTAGTCAACTATGTCAAAATTCTAGTTGAATCAAACACTTCATGGAACATGTATCTTGGACTCTTGGACTATTACATTTATACAATATAGAATATACCATGTTATGCCTAATTATAGCCTAGGATAAAATTTTAATATAAATATAAGAATAGGGTACGTTGCAACTGACGCCACTATGTGATTTAATTAATTTAAAAATATATAACAATGTCATTATTTTAAGGGCTCTTTTAGGATAGATTTTAAGGAAAACAATAAAAATCAAATTATTATTTTGTCCAATTCTTGCAAATTTACCCTTTTTCAAAATAACTCTAAAACTAATGAATATACGTAAAAAATGTTCTGAACAAAAAAACTTTTTTCTCTGAAAAATTTGCTTTTTCTTGTATTTACGTAGAATAAAAATTAAATGAGATATAACCATGTAAAAGTTACATTTGCGTGCGAAGAGTACGTTTTTCAAGCTCTTTGGGCTGAAAACACTTTAAAACGATTTTTTTAGAAAATTATGAAGCGTTGATTTTTTTAATTTTGGACCATTCTTTTATTTGCCTATGTTGTGTAGATTTTTTTCATACACTGTTGGACAAAAGTGGAGAAACTTATTAAAATTTTTGAATATTGATCATAAAGATTTATTTAGCCCAGCTTATACCAGATATGCTTTTTACACTCACTGGTAAAAACAAGTTGTTAAAAAAATTTCTTATCTTTGACTTGTTTTGCCCATACAATAAAAGGAATTTATTTTTTGTTGGACAAAAGTGGAGAAACAAAAAAATAATAAAATTTTTGGCTCATTCCTATTTTGGGTTTAGTTTATTTTTTTCTTGTTTATGGTTATATACCGAAAATAAAATGCCCCGTGGAATAAATTTGTCCGGGTTAAAACAAAAATTTTGATTTTTACAAAAGTGGTATCAAACAAGTGGACATTGGAAGCGTCTTCTGGTTCACAAGTCAGTTGTTTCAAAAAATATATCAAATTATAAAATTCGTGGAACCTCAAATCTCTTAAAAGTCGGGACGTCCAGGAAAACTGAGAAAAATTGGATCAACGCATTAAATGGATTGCCCAAAAGGATCCGGGGAAAAACGGCGGCCTCAATTTTAAAGGGCTGGGAGATGTGACAATCAGCTATAAAACTGTACAGAGAAGATTAATAGATGCAGGTCTTTTAGTAGAAGATCTGCAAAAACAATGATTTAAGAACCGAAGGGCCAGATTGGAATTTGCCAAAAAAAATTTACACTGGAGCGTAACAACATGGAAAAAGTGTTGTTTTCTGACGAAAGCAAGTTTAATTTATTTGGTTCAGATGGCATGCGTTGGGTCCATCGTCCTATTGGCAAACGATATGATCCTAAGTACACTAGATCAACGGTGAAACATGGAGGGGCGGTCAGGTTTGGGGTTGTGTTTCAGGGTATGGTACAGGACCACTGTTTGTTATTGATGGATTATGGACCGATTTGGGTACTTAAACATCCTAAAGAATCAAATGTTGAAAAATTTACCGGTTACTTGGGTCTTTCTACAAGATAACGATCCGAAACACAAATGTAGAGTTGTGAAGGATTGGTTTCAGAGGAACAAGTCACTGTAATGGATTTTCCTGCACAAAGTCAGATTTAAATATTTTGAAAACCTTGGGAGCACTTTTGGGTCGCGAAGTTAGGAAACATCAAATACACAATAGGCAAGATTTAATACGGATTTTTAAAAGAAGCTTGGAAAAACATTTCACCAGATTTTATAAATAAGTTAAGAGTCAATACCAAACAGACTTCGGAAGTTATTAAAAAATAAGGGTTTTTCCCACATTATTAATTTAGTGAAAATATATCATAAGTATTTTTGTAAAAAAAATAATCTGTATTAAGTTTCTCCACTTTTGTCCAACAGTGTATATGTATATCGGGGTACACTAGTAAGACATATACACATATTATATATGTCGCACCCACTTGGCGTAGTTGTCCATTTCTCGTGAACTGGATGTCCAGTGAAGTGGAACCAGAAAGTGTAATAATATTTTTTTTCACTATCTGGACAATTTTTATGTCCAGTTCATGGAATGGATATGAATTTTCCAATTTTGAAGCGGGGACTATATTACACCATCTGGACACAAAAATCATCCAGTTCCTGTACTGTATATTTGGCATTTATCCTCTTAGTTAAACAATTAGTCGTCGGTGTTTTAAATGACATAAACATTTTACTGAACACTTAAAGCAAAAATGTTGAATATCAAAGATAATTTTTATACGCTTCTTGATCAACATTACACGGAAAATCTAACCAAAACTAAACAAAAATGTTGGGTCATTGCATTGCATTACAGTAAATAGATAAATGCCAAATATACAGTACCGAAACTGGATGATTTTTGTGTCCAGATACTGTAATACCGTCTCGTTTCACCAAGCGGAAAAATGGTATATCCATTTCATGAACTGGACAAAAATATTGTCCAGATGGTGAAATAAAATTTTATTCCACTATCTGGTTCCACTTCAGGAACTGGACATTCAGTAAATGAAATGGACAATTACGCCATGTGAGTGCGACATATACATATTATAATATAAAGAATTCTTTCTAAATGCATTTATATATAGTGAAAATAACGATATTATTGCATAAATTAAGAAATGTAATTATGTATAATTTGCTATTTAATAATATTTATTTTAAAAACCAAATATTCTTAATTTTGTATATGTATATTTTTAGCTACCTGTATGTATATTGAAGGGGGTACTTTTAAGAAAAATAACATTGTGAAATATCATAAATTAAATACCTCAAAAAAAAATCAAAAATATTTAACCTATTAACACATAATTACAGCTTATAGACCGCTTCTAGTTTCTCAATCCTTTATTGCAGGGGGTAGTTTTCACCCAAAATAAAAAGCACAAGTTGCGCGTATACAGGGTGTCCCAAAAGGTATGGTCCAAAGTTTGGGATCAAGTAGATTGGATCAAAATAAGGTAACAATTTCATATAACTTTTTGCTCTAGGCCCCTTCTTTACCGAGCTATTAGCTCTTAAAGGTAACAATTGAAAATCGATTTTTATTAATAACTTTGGAACGGCTTGTATGATCTGGAATTTTTTGTTGATTAATTCTAGCTAATAACTGTCTTGCATTAACTGCTAAAAGCATGCATCGAAACCATCAAAGATACCAGGTCCGGACTATTAATTTTTTAAAAAACTTTAAAATTTTTGCAGTGTTGCCATATTTAACATTTTGACCTTACTGGTAGATCCGAGTTTTTATGGAAAAAGGTATACTTTATCTTTATTGATTGGACGAGCGGTTTCGCGTAAAAAGCATTTAAAATCATTAAGATATACTCGAGGGCTCTCGTAAGATATCCCCTGGGGGGTCTCAAAAGGTGTCTTAAGGACTCCCTATGAATCTTATGTCAAAATCTACTACGAGAAGTCAATTTTCAGCTGAAAATTATAAATTAAAATTAAAAAAAAAACTTAATTTAGTTTAACAAAAAAAAAAAACAATAAAACCATACAGCAAAGTAGGAACTTTATGATTATTAGTAGAATAACAAAAAAAAACTGCTATGCGTAAATTTAACTAAGGTATGTGTTCAAAGTGAGCACCCTGTACAGCTACACATGTTCTTAATTTACCAAGACATGCTCTTTAAACCTGAAACAACATGTTAGGATTATTCCTTATTGCAGCGCAATGAAACATATTTCTTTCCAATAAATCTTCAAATAAGATCAAGACGGCCACTTTCGCTTTTATTTATAATTTTCAGCTGAAAATTGACTTCTATTAGTAGATTTTGACATAAGATTCATAGGGAGTCCTTAAGTACATCTTATTAAGAGCCCCAGGGTATACTTATCGGGGGAGCCCTCAGTATACCTTAATGATTTTAAAAAGCATTTTACGCAAAACCGCTCGCCCAATCAATAAAGATAAAGTATACCTTTTTTCATAGAAAACTCGGGGAATCTACCAGTAAGGTCAAAATGTTAAATATGGCAACACTGAAAATTTTGAAGTTTTTTAAAAATTTGATAGTCCGGACCTGGGATCTTTGATGGTTTCGGGGATGTTTATAGCAAAATTATTACAAGACAGGATTAGCTAGAATTAATCAATAAAAAAAATTTTAGATCGTACAAGCCGTTCAAAAATTATTAATAAAAAATCGATTTTCAATTGTTACCTTTAAGAGCTAATAGCTCGGTAAAGGAGGGGCATAGAGCAAAAAGTTATATGAAGTTGTTACCTTATTTTGATCCAATCTACATGATCTCAAACTTTGGACCGTACCTTTTGGGACACCCTGTATAACTTTAAAAGTGGTAAGATGAGCTTAATTCCAAAATTTTAGAATAATCGATGCATTTATTGGAGATAGTACCCTATTTTTATCTTGAGTGACTGGACTAAAGCAACTGTGAAGAGGCAGATTAACAGGAAAATCGCGCACAAGAATTGACAGAAATTTTTTGGCAGAGTTAAAGACAATTGTAGTTTTCACTGTAGTCCCATAAAACAGTTTTTGGGCATAGGTTTGGACGCTCGATCACTTGAGCGGGCATCCATCAACAGAAAATACGTTCACACGCTGCTATATAAATGAACAATGTTGCCAAAGCTGTAACAATGGTAACAGTAATCAGGAATTATTTCTGTGGTTTGTTGCAAAAATGGTAATTTAATTTTTTTTGCTGTATAATAATAAAATTTTAATTATGTAAATTTTTACTATGGGAAATAAAAGATTGATTAAAAACATATTTATAGTTGAGGG